>SJYX01002652.1:68434-89200 GCA_006410675.1 Oreotragus oreotragus
TAGTGTATAGGAATGCAAGGGATTTCTGTGTGTTGATTTTATATCCTGCAACTTTACTATATTCATTGATTAGCTCTAGTAATTTTCTGGTGGAGTCTTTAGGGTTTTCTATGTAGAGGATCATGTCATCTGCAAACAGTGAGAGTTTTACTTCTTCTTTTCCAATTTGGATTCCTTTTATTTCTTTTTCTGCTCTGATTGCTGTGGCCAAAACTTCCAGAACTATGTTGAATAGTAGCGGTGAAAGTGGGCACCCTTGTCTTGTTCCTGACTTTAGGGGAAATGCTTTCAATTTTTCACCATTGAGGATAATGTTTGCTGTGGGTTTGTCATATATAGCTTTTATTATGTTGAGGTATGTTCCTTCTATTCCTGCTTTCTGGAGAGTTTTTAATCATAAATGGATGTTCAATTTTGTCTAAGGCCTTCTCTGCGTCTATTGAGATAATCATATGGTTTATATTTTTCAATTTGTTAATGTGGTGAATTACATTGATTGATTTGCAGATATTGAAGAATCCTTGCATCCCTGGGATAAAGCCCACTTTGTCATGGTGTATGATCTTTTTAATGTGTTGTTAGATTCTGATTGCTAGAATTTTGTTGAGGATTTTTGCATCTATGTTCATCAGTGATATTGGCCTATAGTTTTCTTTTTTTGTGGCATCTTTGTCAGGTTTTGGTATTAGGGTGATGGTGGCCTCATAGAATGAGTTTGGTAGTTGACCTTCCTCTGCAATTTTCTGGAAGAGTTTCAGTAGGATAGGTGTTAGCTCTTCTCAAAATTTTTAGTAGAATTCAGCTGTGAAGCCGTCTGGACCTGGGCTTTTGTTTGCTGGAAGATTTCTGATTACAGTTTCAATTTCCATGCATGTGATGGGTCTGTTAAGATTTTCTATTTCTTCCTGGTTCAGTTTTGGACAGTTGTACGTTTCTAAGAATTTGTCCATTTCTTCCACGTTGTCCATTTTATTGGCATATAATTGCTGATAGTAGTCTCTTATGAGCCTTTGTATTTCTGTGTTGTCTGTTGTGATCTCTCCGTTTTCTTTTCGCCTACAAGAAACCCACCTCAAAACTATTTATTTTAATTGGAGGTTAATTACTTTACAATATTGTATTAGTTTTACCATACATCAACATGAATTCGCCAAAGGTATACACATGTTAAATTTTAATACGTTGTATATTCTCAAGTATTTTGTGTTTTAAAATCCATTCAGATAATTATTTACACATTAATTCATTGCTTGTAATTGCTCTTCTAATAATTCCTCATGGTAAAAATTCACTGCCAGTTGAGTATCCTCTAGGAACAAACATGCAATTTGTACCCAGACCACTGACACCATGAAGAACGCCGCACAGTCATTGTGGTATGTGTCACTTTACTGTTTGCTTGAAAACTTGTGGCTGTACCCAGGA
Source organism: Oreotragus oreotragus (assembly GCA_006410675.1). NCBI lineage: Eukaryota > Metazoa > Chordata > Mammalia > Artiodactyla > Bovidae > Oreotragus > Oreotragus oreotragus. The sequence goes on from SJYX01002652.1 coordinate 69,860, forward strand.
ATAAATGATTAGATCATAGTGTATATATGACAATTTTTTTTCTTAATTATTCACTCCCCATATCTTGCCACCCACTGTGATATGACTCACAGTTCCTTCTAACGGAAGGTATATCCATCTGAATTGCACTGAGTAATAAAAAGGTTCAGAGAAGGCAATGGCACCCCGCTCCAGTACTCTTGCCTGGAAAATCCCATGGACAGAGGAGCCTGGAAGGCTGCAGTCCATGGGGTCGCTGAGGGTCAAACACGACTGAGCAAGTTCACTTTCATTTTCACTTTCATGCGCTGGAGAAGGAAATGGCAACCCACTCCAGTGTTCTTGCCTGGAGAATCCCAGGGACAGGGGAGCCTGGTGGGCTGCCATCTATGGGGTCTTATAGAGTCAGACACGACTGAAGTGACTTAGCAGCAATAAAAAGGTGAGTGAAAATGACATTTCTATTCAAAGTGGAAGCTCTAAGAGCCTCTGTGTGCTCCCATCCAGTCCCTTCATTTGTTGCCTTCTGTCATGAAAAGCCCCTGCTTCACCCAGAGCCCAGAATGAAGACATGTATAAAACCTATGAAGACAGCTGAAACTGAGTTGAGCAGAGTCAAAACCAATCAGCAACTGACATGTAACATGAACAAGAAATAAACTTTATTATTGCGAGTCACTGAAATTTGAGAGCCTTTGGTTGCCATAGCAAAACGTAGTAAAATTTATTATGAATTATGTATGATTAATGCTTATAACTGAAAATATGAGATAATGCTTTCAGAATAACAAACATACACACTAAAAGCATTGCTGAAATTTTCCTTTCCCTACATTGTGGCCAATACTTAACATTAGCCAATTTTCTAAATTTTGCTAATTTAGTAGAAGAAGAGTGATACTTATTTATGGTTTAAATTTTAATGTTTATGATTATTAATAATGATAATATTTTTTCATGTGCTGCATTTTAAAATTTCATCTCTGTAAATCATTTTAAGTAGGAAAGCAATATTATTATTATTTTTTTAATATGGTTTGCCAGCTTTTCTATCTTTTCCTAAACAAGTCATCTTTCCCCCTCTAATTCTTGATACCTAATTAAATAGATACTGACTCTATCTCTGAATTTTCTATTCTACCACATGGGTCACTTTGTCTCTTCTTGTGAAAATGCCATAATATCTTTGTTAACATAATGTGTTGTTAGCTATTAGAGAAAGATTTTCTTCTTTCTTCTTTTTTCAAAAAAAGGGTGATTCATATTAATATCTTTAGTGGCATGTATAAATGTTATGGAGCTGGAAATGGCAACAGAGGAACCTGGCAGGCTACAGTCCATGGGGTCGCAAGAGTTGAACATGATTTAGCAACTAAAAGAGAGAAGGAAAGATAAATGTTATAATATTTAGCAAATCTCCCAAGAAATTTTCTGGGTTTTTATTGATATTATATTTATTTTGTAGATTAATTAGTGGAATATTGACTTTTCATAATATTATACTGATATCACAAAGCATAAATGAGAAAAATAATCCGCTGGCGTTTTTTCTCCAGTCTTTCCAGTTATTCAGTTCTCTTTTAATTTGTTGTTATTCCTGATAATACCTTAATGCTACCACTGGACCATGGCTTTTAGAAGGAAGCGCTTTGTAGGTTGATCATTTATTTTATTTTAAAACTTTGGAAATTTCTCCTCTTTTAACTTATTGTTTTATATCCTTCCCACAAGGCTGATGAGAGTACCATTTTCAGATATTTATGCTTCCAATATGTGATAATGTTATAATTCCTCCCTTCAGATCTAGTTGCTTCTACTGCAAGGAAGGTTGGGGAATAAAATTCTTCCACACCTGGCTAAGTTTCATGCTAAATCCCAGGTTTTATTTCCCTTAAAAAGGGAGAATAGACATTTGATGAGAAAAATAATATTTGCTGCAGCATCTTTCTCATTTAAAAAAATGCTGTTTTTTATTTTTGAAATTTATTTTATCACTTAGCAAAAGATAATACACAAATTTCATAAATTAGTTTTGAAATGTTGAAATATTAAAGAATGGATTCCACAGTTTCATGCTACATTGAAGGAAGAATCTGGGCTTAATTTGTTTTTCAAAGTGTAAGTTTCAGTGTTTTGTTGGGTAACAATAGAATTGCTGAAAATTAGTACTTTCTTTTTATGCTCAATGTATATTACCCAATCCCTTCTATTTATTTATTTTTAAATTTATTTTAAGTTTTTAGTTAAAGTTTAGCTGATTTGCAGTGTTGTGTTAGTGATACATATAACTGAATCACTTTGCTGTACATGCTGTGTATGTGCTCTTCTTCCAATTCCTTTCCCTTGTAGGTTATTATAAATATCAAGTATAGTTCTCTGTGCTATACAGTAGGTCCTTATTGGTTATCTGTTTTACATATAGTAGTGTGTATATGCTAATTCCAAAATGCTAATTTGTCTCTCCCCTAATTTTCCCCTTTGGTAACTGTAAGTTTGTGTATAAGTTCCTTTATATAATCATTTTTTTCTTTGAGATTCCATATATAAGTGATATTGTCAGTATGATAATCTCTAGGTTCATCCATATTGGTGCAAATGGTGTTATTTCACTATTTTTTATGGCTGAGTGATATTACATTGTGTGTGTGTGTATTCACATCTTCTTTATCCATTCATCTGTTGATGCATGCTCAGGTTGCTTCTTGTGTCTTGGCTATTATTAACAGATTTTCAGTGAACTTTGGGATGTTTGTATCATTTCAAATAATGGTTTTCTTCAGATGCATACCCAGAAATGGGATTGCAGGATCAGATGGTAGCTCTATTTTTAGTTTTCTTAAGGAATCTCCATACTGTTCTCCACAGTGACTGTACCAATTTACATTCCCACCAACGGTGTTGGAGGGCTCTTTTTCCTCCACACACTCTTCAACATTTATTATTTGTAGTGTTTTGATGATGGCATTCTGACTGGTGAGGTGATGTCTCCTTGTTGTTTTGTTTGCCTTTTTCTGACAGTCTGTGATGTTGAACATCTTTTCATGTGATTCTTAACCATCTGTATGTCTTCTTTGGAGATATGTATATTAAGATCTTCTGCCTGTTTTATAGTTGGATTGTTTGTTGTTTAGATATTGAATTATATGAATTATTGGTATATTTTGGAGAATAATCACTAGTGAGTCACATTATTGCAAATATTTTCTCCCATTCTGTAAACTGTCTTTTTCAAATCTTAATTTATACCAGGTGGTCTTTTAAGCACATAATGCTATTTGACATGGAAAATAATAAAACTCTACCAAAACAAATTCTCCAGAGGGTTTCCATGAATCCCTATTTATGGATTTGGCATTGGAGAATAAGACAATAATTATGAAATGTATTTCATTGTGATAATAAAGAAACAAAATGAAGCAAATATGTAACTGCAAATCAACTATGGCCATCATGTGTTTTTATGTTTTATATAGTATTTATGTATACATGCAGGCAATATTGAGACAATTCTTCAATTAGCTTAACAGATGTATTCCAGGAAAAAAAAAGTTTTTATGTATTTCTTTTCTAATTAAGCAGGTAGAAAAGTCACAGCAGAATTGGGGAAAAAATGATGGATGGCTACAGATGTTATTTCAAGGACAATATTGGAGTGTTTATTTGAAAGAGTATCATCCTGTTAAGAGCTGGACTCCGAGTTCTTCTACTTTTCTAAGATCACTTTGAAATGGAAATGATAAGAAACTTTAATGTCTTGCCCAAATAGAAAGGTGCATAGAAATCAGAGCTGTGCTTGGCAAGAGGTAAGAGGCATTGCAAATAAAGTTGGGATGATCAAGCATAGCATGCATAGTCCCAGGAGAATAATGAGAAGACAGAATGGCCAGGAATTTCAAATGGAGATATCAAGGTGATTAGAGATACTTTTCTTTATGGGTTATCTTCTAGTATTGGCTACATAAATATTTATTCTACCTGGCTCAAAATTGATACGTACATTCCTATTTTGCTCTAGAAATGTCTCCCCAAATTTTCTACTTGATATTGTTTCCTCTATTAATTGTTATTGTTCAGTCACTCAGTTGTGTCTGACTCTTTGCAACCCCATGGACTGCAGCACACCAGGCTTCCCTGTCCTTCACCGTCTCCTGGAGCTTGAACAAACTCATGTCCATTGAGTCAGTGATGCCATCCATCCATCGCATTCTCTGTCGTCCCCTTGTCTTCCTGCCTTCAGTCTTTCCCAGCATCAGAGTATTTTCCAATGAGTCATCTCTTTGCACCAGGTGGCCAAAGTATTGGACCTTCAGCTTTAGCATCAGACCTTCCAATGCATAGTCATGGTTGATTTCCTTTAGGATTGACTGATTTGATTTCCTTTAGGATTGACTAATTTGATTTCCTTGCAGTTAAAGTTACTCTCAAGACTCTTCTCTAGTACCATGGTTTGAAAACATCAATTCTTCAGTGCTCAGCCATTTTTGTTGTCCACATCTCACATCTCTACATGACTACTGGAAAAAAACCCATAGCTTTGCTTATTTGGACCATTGTAGGCAAAGTAATGTCTTTGCTTTTTAATATGCTGTCTAGGTTTGTCATTGCTTTTCTTCCAAGGAGCAAATGTCTTTTAATTTCATGCCTGCAGTCACAATCTGCAGTGATTTTGGAGCCCAGGAAAATAGTTTGTCACTGTTACTATTGTTTCCCTATCTATTTGCTCTGAAGTGATGGGACTGGCTGCCATGATCATAGTTTTTTGAATGTTGAGTTTTAAGCCAGTTTTTTCTCTTTCCTTTTTTACTTTCATCAAGAGGCTCCTTAGTTACCCTTTGCTTTCTGCCATAAGGGTGCTGTCATTTACACATCTGAGGTTATTGTTATTTCTCTCAGCAATCTTGATTCCAGCTTGCATTTCTTCCAGCCTGGCATTTTGCATGATGTACTCTACATATAAGTTAAATAAACAGGGTGACAATATACAGCCTTGTCATACAAGTGTCTCAATTTTGAACCAGTCCATTGTTCCATGTCTGGTTCTAACTGTTGCTTCTTGACCTGCAGACAGGTTTTGCAGAAGGCAGGTAAGGGGATCTGGTATTCCCATATCTTTAAGAATTTCCCACAGTTTGTTGTGATCCACACAGTCAAAGCCTCTAGCATAGTCAATGAAGCAGAAGTAGATGTTTTCCTGAAATTCTCTTTCTATGATCCAGCAGATGGTGAAATTTGCTCTCTGGTTCCTCTGACTTTTCTAAATCCAGCTGTACATCTGAAATTTCTTAGTTCACATACTTTTGAAGTCTAGCTTGAAGGATTTTGAGCATTACTTTGCTAGCATGTGAAATGAGTTCAATTGTGTGGTAGTTTGTACATTCTTTGGCATTGCCTTTCTTTGGGATTGGAATGAAAACTGACCTTTTCCAGTCCTGTAGCCACTGCTGAGTTTTCAAACTTTGCTGACATATTGAGTGCAGCACTTTAATGGCATCATCTTTTAGGATTTGAAATAGTTCAGCTGTTAATTCCATCACCTCAAGTAGTTTTGTTCCTTGTGATGCATACTAAGGCACCCTTGGCTGCTTCACACTCCAGGATCTAACTCTAGGTAAGTGATCACACCATCTGGTTATCTGGGTTATTAAGATCATTTTATATAGTTCTGTATATTCTTGCCACCTAATTATTTTAATATTAGCAACAACTGGTTATACTATATATTACCACAATTCTTGTATGATAAAAGTAAAATGAAACTTTTGAAGGCTACACACATCCTTTATGTTAACTGTAATGTGCTAGAAAAAAAAGGAATAAAACATTGTATTTAATGGTGTGCTCACAAAAATTGAACAGATAGAGCAAATTGAGGTATGGTGTTAAATGTATCATCCTGAACAACACTGTACAAACACTGAACTACAGAAAAGTTTGATCTTTTTTTAAAATTTTAATTTCTGTTTACCAAAGAGCTTGTACAGGGGACTTCCTGCAATACTGATACTTGTCTTTCTTTCATTGTAATCCCGACAAAGCAATTTTTAAAAGAGTAAATGAAATAGTTACTGTGTATCAAACAGGAAACTGATAGTTCAGTATCTGACAGCTGAGACTGGCAGTAGGCTTCTGCTGAATACAGAGTCATCAGTTTTCCCTTTTTTTCAGATGTACTCTACTCCATTTATTTTGTCAAAATCCTGTTTCCAAGCCATGGAGATGCATGGTGTGTGTGAAGAAAAATCACGGAGCTGTTATAAACATGTCTGTGATTGTTCCTGATTTAAAATTAGAGTTTCAGAAGACAGATAATCTGGTCTTCACTTGCGTGTGTTAGTTACTCAGTTATGTCCGACTCCTTGCAACCCCATGGACTGTAGCCTGCTGGGCTCCTCCATCCATGGAATTTCCCAGGCAACAATACTGGAATGGGTTGCCATTTCCTTCTCCAGGGGATGTTCCCAACCCAGGGTTTTAACCCAGGTCTCTTACGTTGTGGACAGGCTCTACCGTCTGAGCCACCAGGGAAGCCAAAAATAAGTAAGCAAACCAAAAAGCATATAGAAAAATTAGTTCACATAAATTTATAAAAATAAGTTATTTAGTCTATATCATCTTTTTTCTATGTGTAAGCTTTTCCTTTCCAACATATAAGCACATATTTATTAACTGGAATTTTCTTACAAAATGCAATGATCTTTTTAAAAAATTCTATATGAGAGAAAGCAGATTTTAAAATAATTGCCATTTAACTGTTTTCAAATAATTAATTTGTAACTGTTTTAACTTATTAAAAGCAGATCATTGAAGCTAAGTTGAGTTCTCAAGCTTATTTGGTCATTTTTCAGGATTCTATTAGACTTTGAAAAACTCTACAATATCCAGTTTTCAACAGGATAAACTTGAACATGAATAAGTAAATGCTCAAAAGAAACTTATTTGACTTCTATTTTTGTAAAATTATGTTTGTTACATTACTCTAATTCTATATTTTATTGTTTAAAATCATTGTGTTAATTCTGATTGGATTTTAAGGCACCTGATCAAAGTATATATTTTAAAACTTAAGTTATAGGTATTTATTATATATGTAAAGTATCTTCATAATTTTATAATAATAAAATAATTAAATTTAGTAAATAAAATTTTACAGTATTTGATAAGTTATTCTGATAAATTTGTTTTGATAAAATATTTTTATAATTAAATTTTAAAATATTTTGAATTTTAAAATTCAAATTTCAGAAAATAAGTAAATTTTCTGAAGCTTACCAATGATTAGATAGAAGTATTTTTTAAATTTAAATTTATTTATTTTAATTGGAGGCTAATTACTTTACAATATTGTATTGGTTTTGCCATACATCAACATGAGTCTGCCATGGGTGTACATGTGTTCCTCATCCTGAACCCTGTCTCTTATACACATCTAGATGAGAGATACTTTTCTTTATGGGTTATCTTCTAGTATTGGCTACATAAATATTTATTCTACCTGGCTCAAAATTGATACGTACATTCCTATTTTGCTCTAGAAATGTCTCCCCAAATTTTCTACTTGATATTGTTTCCTCTATTAATTGTTATTGTTCAGTCACTCAGTTGTGTCTGACTCTTTGCAACCCCATGGACTGCAGCACACCAGGCTTCCCTGTCCTTCACCGTCTCCTGGAGCTTGAACAAACTCATGTCCATTGAGTCAGTGATGCCATCCATCCATCGCATTCTCTGTCGTCCCCTTGTCTTCCTGCCTTCAGTCTTTCCCAGCATCAGAGTATTTTCCAATGAGTCATCTCTTTGCACCAGGTGGCCAAAGTATTGGACCTTCAGCTTTAGCATCAGACCTTCCAATGCATAGTCATGGTTGATTTCCTTTAGGATTGACTGATTTGATTTCCTTTAGGATTGACTAATTTGATTTCCTTGCAGTTAAAGTTACTCTCAAGACTCTTCTCTAGTACCATGGTTTGAAAACATCAATTCTTCAGTGCTCAGCCATTTTTGTTGTCCACATCTCACATCTCTACATGACTACTGGAAAAAAACCCATAGCTTTGCTTATTTGGACCATTGTAGGCAAAGTAATGTCTTTGCTTTTTAATATGCTGTCTAGGTTTGTCATTGCTTTTCTTCCAAGGAGCAAATGTCTTTTAATTTCATGCCTGCAGTCACAATCTGCAGTGATTTTGGAGCCCAGGAAAATAGTTTGTCACTGTTACTATTGTTTCCCTATCTATTTGCTCTGAAGTGATGGGACTGGCTGCCATGATCATAGTTTTTTGAATGTTGAGTTTTAAGCCAGTTTTTTCTCTTTCCTTTTTTACTTTCATCAAGAGGCTCCTTAGTTACCCTTTGCTTTCTGCCATAAGGGTGCTGTCATTTACACATCTGAGGTTATTGTTATTTCTCTCAGCAATCTTGATTCCAGCTTGCATTTCTTCCAGCCTGGCATTTTGCATGATGTACTCTACATATAAGTTAAATAAACAGGGTGACAATATACAGCCTTGTCATACAAGTGTCTCAATTTTGAACCAGTCCATTGTTCCATGTCTGGTTCTAACTGTTGCTTCTTGACCTGCAGACAGGTTTTGCAGAAGGCAGGTAAGGGGATCTGGTATTCCCATATCTTTAAGAATTTCCCACAGTTTGTTGTGATCCACACAGTCAAAGCCTCTAGCATAGTCAATGAAGCAGAAGTAGATGTTTTCCTGAAATTCTCTTTCTATGATCCAGCAGATGGTGGAAATTTGCTCTCTGGTTCCTCTGACTTTTCTAAATCCAGCTGTACATCTGAAATTTCTTAGTTCACATACTTTTGAAGTCTAGCTTGAAGGATTTTGAGCATTACTTTGCTAGCATGTGAAATGAGTTCAATTGTGTGGTAGTTTGTACATTCTTTGGCATTGCCTTTCTTTGGGATTGGAATGAAAACTGACCTTTTCCAGTCCTGTAGCCACTGCTGAGTTTTCAAACTTTGCTGACATATTGAGTGCAGCACTTTAATGGCATCATCTTTTAGGATTTGAAATAGTTCAGCTGTTAATTCCATCACCTCAAGTAGTTTTGTTCCTTGTGATGCATACTAAGGCACCCTTGGCTGCTTCACACTCCAGGATCTAACTCTAGGTAAGTGATCACACCATCTGGTTATCTGGGTTATTAAGATCATTTTATATAGTTCTGTATNTTTTTTTTTTTCAATAATGCAGTCAATAGTTTTCCCTAACTGTACCAATTATTGTGACAAATTTAATCTTTGTTTTGCCATGATCTTGCCAAATTCAACCTTGATTTATACATAAAACTATTTCTATCTTTACATGGCAAAGCTCAATTAGCTGAAATTTCATTATAAGTGACAACTTCTGGGTACATTTACTGTAAAAGGAGGCAGTGATCTAGAGCTAATAAATCATAACATTTTTAGAAAGGCATGATAAAATTATTAGTTGGTTATCATACTGGCATATTAGGAACTCTCACAGAGTTGTAATTATAGATAAGGTAGATATGATACAAATGGGTACAAGTAGACTTTTGAAATCATGTAAATCTATGCTAGGTTTCCCTGGTGGCTCAATCTGAAAAGAATCTACCTACAATGTGTGAGACCTAGGTTCAATCCCTGGGTTAGGAAGAACCCAACCCAGTAGGAAATGGCAACCCACTCCAGTATTCTTGCCTGAAGAATCCTCATGGACAGAGGAGCCCGGCAGGCTACAGTCCATGGGGTCAGAAGAGTAAGACATGACTGAGTAACTAAGCACACAAACCTATGATAACCATATTTATGTTTATATATTATCTATTTAGTGTGATTAGTATTTAAAAATCAAAATTCACTATTCTTCAGATCAGCAAAACATGTAATTCAGTAGTCTACCCAGTAGGTAGCACTATAGATTGAATAAATATTTACAATTTTTTTGTAGCATAGTTTGTTAGTTATTTTTGGGATATGCTCAGTACATCATGAGAAATGCTGGACTGGATGAAGCACAAACTGAAATCAAGACTGCTAAGAGAAATAACAATACCTCAGATATGCAGATGACACCACACTTACGGCAGAAAGTGAAGAACTAAAGAGCCTCTTGATGAAAGTGAAAAAATAGTGAAAACAGTTGGCTTAAAACTCAACATTCAGAAAACTAAGATCATGGCATCCAGTCCCATCACTTCATGGGAAATAGATGGGGAAACAGTGGAAACAGTGAGAGACTTTATTTTTTGGCCTCTAAAGTCACTGTAGATGGTAACTGCAGCCATGAAATTAAAAGACACTTGCTCCTTGAAAGAAAAGTTATGACAAAGCTAGACAGCATAATAAAAAGCAGAGACATTACTTTACCAACAAAGGTCAGTCTAGTCAAGGCTATGGTTTTCCCAGTAGTCATGTATGGATGTGAGAGTTAGACTATAAAGAAAACTGAGTGCTGAAGAATTGATACTTTGAACCATGGTATTGGAGAAGACTCTTGAGAGTCCCTTGGACTGCAGGGAGATCCAACCAGTCCATCCTAAAGAAAATCAGTCCTGAATATTCATTGGAAGGACTGATGCTGAAGTTGAAGTTCCAATACTTNAAGAAAACTGAGTGCTGAAGAATTGATACTTTGAACCATGGTATTGGAGAAGACTCTTGAGAGTCCCTTGGACTGCAGGGAGATCCAACCAGTCCATCCTAAAGAAAATCAGTCCTGAATATTCATTGGAAGGACTGATGCTGAAGTTGAAGTTCCAATACTTTGGCCACCTGATGGGAAGAACTGACTCATTTGAAAAAACCCTGATGCTGGGAAAGATTAAAGGTGGGAGAAGAAGGGGATGACAGAGGATGAGATGGTTGGATGGCATTTCTGACTCAATGGATATGAGTTTGAGTAAAGTCTGGGAGTTGGTGATGGACAGTGAGGCCTGGCATACTGCAGTCCATTGGGTTGTAAATAGTTGGACACGACAGAGGGATTGAACTGAACTGAATTGTGAGGAAATCAGTTTTTCCTGATTGTCATTTTTCTCTTCTTTAAGAGGAAGGGAATTTGATTAACATGCATATGGCTGAATGGTTACAAGAACAAATGGAGTCACATTTGCCTTAGATAGTTTTGCAAATTATTTTGTACTAGGAGGTCAACAGGATCGTAGTTTCTTGGGGATATAATCAAAACTGAATAAAAGCAACAGCTCATTTTTATTAAAAATTCAAGAAACTGTAGTTATGCTTAGAATATATCACTCAAATACTCCATTCACTTTCCTTCTATGTAACTCAGGTATTTTTCTGCATCTTCTGTAACAGTTCTTCTCAAACTTTAATGTGGAAACAGATTACCTGGAGATCTTATTAAAATGCAAATTTAATATCCTGGGGTTGGGTTGGAACCCAAGACTGCATTCTAGCAAAACCCCAGGATTGCTTTCACTCAGTGAGCTTCACACACACACACACACACACACACACACACATGAACATAGAGCATGAGAAAGAGAAATAAAAGCAAATTCCTTTCTGGGAAATTTTAGAAAAACTGTGCTTGGAATCTTACTACATACATGCTTACTTTGTTAAATATCTTTGGTCCTACGGGTTTCTACAAATTTACCTTTCTTGGCACATGTATATATATATATATATATATATATATAGGGAATAATAACAGAAAGTATGGTGAGTTTGTGTGTGTGCCCATGTGTAAAATGTTGGTAAGAACAAGAAAGTACAAAGATAAAGAGACAAACAGAGAGAAGAGAACAAAAAGAAGATAATCATTAGAATAATTTTGACATTCACTTAAGTAGCTAATGTCAGGAATTAATATTTGCCTGTCTTGTCCTCCAGGACCACAAGCCATTGAGCCTGTGCTGCTTATACTTTCTAATTGGATAAAGTCACCTGATTTGCACTTCCTCTGCTCTAAATGACATGAAGCATCTATGTAATAGTGGACTTTAATTTTTTCCCTGAAAGTCAGGGAGGACCAAGGGGATAGTCTTGGTGTTGTCCTCATCAGTTTTGTTAGATTTCACTTAAGTCAAATTCTTAATGTTTTTAATGTTTGTGTGTGTGTGTGTGTGTTTCTTTTTTAAGAGTTTCATCTGCATTCCTATTCAGGTAAAACAAAGTACTTTACAGTGATTACGTATATTACTGCTATGATTCTCTTAATATTTTCATATCAGACCCCCACAAAGCAAGACATACTACAACATGTTTTATTAATCTTGAGAAAATATGCATTATATGATTTGTGCCTGAAGGTTATTATTTCATTTGTTAAAAAATCAACAATAGAATATAATCCTTTAGCTTGATTTACAATGATGTGGGATGACTTTTTGAAAGATGTTTCGACTGGTTGCACCTACAAGATGATCTAAACCTGAGGCAATATTTTTTGGGTTGGTTCCCAGGCCATCTCTATGTGGCAAACAAAATTTTATCTAGGACGCTGTCAATATATTTTCCACTCAGGTCACTGGTGAAAATTATTTGCAATTTTGGGATTTTTCCCTATGACTGATCCTTTTATCTAATTGTATTACTCTTAAGATTCTGTTTTGTATTAATAACTCTCTGTTCTAACCAGTAAGAATGAAGATGGAAAGCCTTAGCACTTGTCCTCATAACACCATCACCTCCTGGTTTTCCTGCTGCTCTCATTAGCAAAGGGATGATTCACAGTGTTCTCCTCGTTCCAGGAAATTTCCTTCCTTCTTATCAGCGCTTTCTAATGCTAAAAAAAAAAAAAAAAAGCTAAATACTTTAAAGAGACCAGGACTAATCTCACCAAGCCTTTGGTGTATTTATATCAATAACCACAAAAAAGTCCCAAAATATTTCTCAAATCCCAGCTTTTCATGTCCTTAGGGATGCCTTCCTCATACAACACTAACAAAACCCACATTCTATTTCAGTCCCAGTATGGAAACCTTAGAACTTCCCTTGATGGCTCAGATGGTAAAGAAACCGCCTGCAATGCAGGAGACCCAGGTTCAATCCCTGAGTTGGGATGATCCCCTGGAGACAGGAATGGCAATCGGCTCCAGAATTCTTGCCTGGGGAATTCTATGGACAGGGGAGTCTGGCAGGCTATGGTTCATGGGGTCACAAAGAGTTGGACACAACTGAGTGACTAACACTTTCACTTTCATGGAAACCTTTCCAGTTTCTGGAATGCGCCATTACTAAATCTCTTTTATTATTATTATCCCCTCCTGTTCTTGCCTTAACTGAAACCTGACTCTTCTCTAAGATTGTTGCTGCTGAACCTGTAGTTATCTCAAGTTTTGGTACCTTGTCTCCAATTCTCTCCAGTATTCCTCATTATAAATTACACATCACTTTCTCTCTCTCTCACTTAAGAGCCTTCATACTTCAAGCCCATGCTACCAACTGGTAATTAATACCCACTTTAACTCTTTGGGTCAGGAGTCCATAGGTTCTGGTGCTGTGTCTTAATATTCCTTGATTATATTAGCTTTGGGTTATAGTCACTTTCTTTTAACTATTCCTGTCTTGAAAGCTCTGGATTTCTGATGGTTCAAAAATTATCATTGAAGAAAGGAAGAAAATGGCTTCTTTGTAAGTAGAAAACTGAAACATAAAAAAGACTAACTGAAACAGAAGAAATCTACGTGCTCAAGAAAAAAAAATGCATTGGTTCTCACTTCAAGTAATCAAGGGATTGCAAAAAGTCATAAAGACTACGTACCCATAATGGACATAATTTTTTTTTTCAAAAAGATGAACAAATGTCGTATGTTGGCAGTACCAAATGATGGCAAGAATGTAGAGCAAAGGGACCTTTAATATCCTGCTGGTAGCACTGTATTTCAAAAACACTGGTATTTTGTATTTTCTAACAAATGTGGACATCATGCAGCCCATTACTTATGGATTTTATTTCTAAGTACTTAACCTGCAGAAATAAAAACAATTTAGCTGATAATTGCAGTAACCAGAAAGTAAATGAAAGCTCATCACCATGTAATTGTGACATATTTAGGCAGTGGAATCTCATTTCAATGAAAGTTTATTGTTTTCTATGGGCAGAAACATAAGTATATNATTTTATTTCTAAGTACTTAACCTGCAGAAATAAAAACAATTTAGCTGATAATTGCAGTAACCAGAAAGTAAATGAAAGCTCATCACCATGTAATTGTGACATATTTAGGCAGTGGAATCTCATTTCAATGAAAGTTTATTGTTTTCTATGGGCAGAAACATAAGTATATTTTAACAATTTTAAGTGCACTAAGTCAGATACTAAATATGTATTCTGATGCCTCCATTCATATAATGCTTAAACAGAGCAATCTAAACTATATTTTATAGTATATATTTCTAGATCAAAAAGTTGTAAAGGGAAATATTGAAGGAAGCATTGTAAATGTCAAAGTAGTGGTTGCATCTAAGAGAGACTAAAGGCATTTTCATTGGCAAAGAGTATACAGGAAGCTTTAAAGGAATTTTTCCGTGTCTTTGCAACATGGGGTTTCAAATTACATAGACATTTGCTTTAAAATATTTTATGTTGAAGTTGCATGTATGTTACTAAATATGCAGTTTATTTCAAAATATAAAAACTTTATATACAATTTCTTTGAACTCTGCCTTGGTTTTCCATTGCAGTTAAAATAAACTGGCACAAATATAGTGTTTTAATACAATATAAATTTACCATCTACCCATTATTTGTAGCTCTGAAGCTAAGAGGCCTGAAATCACCTTCGTTGAGCTCTGTTTGTGGTGTCCATGGGCTGTGTTGCTTCTGGAAGTTCTAGCAGAACCCATTTTCTTGTCTTTTCTAGTTTACAGGACTTCCTGCGTTCATTTTTATATTTCTCTGTTTTGACGACACCATGAGACAGTATACAGGATCTTAGTTCCCTGACCAGAGACTGAACCTGTTCCCCCTGCATTGGGAAAGGGACAGTTCCAGAAAATAGCGAGGGGACATAAGGATTTCTAAATGGAATACAATGAGGTATTTGAAATGAAGCTAATATGTCCACATTTAATTCTCATTTCTTCCTACCCTCCTCACACTTGGTCTGAGTCAATTTTTAAATGACAACTCTACAATATTTCAACCCAGCAACCTTGTAATTACCCCTGACTCCTCCCTTTCACTTAAAACAAAACAAAACAAACAAAAAAAAGTATTATTTTTCCTGCATCACACAAAGTCTAGAAGTAAATGTAGCTTGCATCAGTTCACTGGTCAAAGAGTCTTTGTCTCTTCTTGTATTTTCCCCCATACAAAGTGTGGCTTTATTCCTCATGCTTGTTACTTTTTGTTCAGGATATGACTGCTTCTACTCGCAAAATGAACAAACAAACCTTTCCCTCTTTATGGGAGGAAAAATGGAAAGAAAGAAGAACCTCTTTAATAGCCTCCTTTAAGTAGTATGTAGGTCTCAAGGGTCAGAGTTTCTCACATGGCCCCTGGACTTCTAAACACTGGAGTAGCAAGTGCCCACAGTCATCACAGTAGAGATCAGTGTTCAGCAAAAGTGTTGATTTCACTAACTTTTCTTCAGTTTCTATTTCAGTGAAAAATACAGTGAAGCATAAAACAAACAAAAAAGATCTCTAGTTCAAAGATTTTTTTTTGACATATTAAGCAATTTTCACTAATATGCAAAGTCACTGATGGTTGACCTTGAGTGACAGAAAGAAAGATAGAGTTTTAGTCCTAATGTTTGCTCAGCATTTTCCTGTAAGGAATATCTAGGTAACACCATAATGCTGGAAACATGGCAGATGTTAGTACACAAGGACAGTTTTTTTGACTTTTTATTTTGTATTGAAGTATAGCCGATTAACAGTGTTATAATTACTTCATGGCAAATAGATAGGGAAACAGTGGAAAGAGTGACAGACTTTATTTTTGGGGCTCCAAAATCACTGCAGATGGTGACTGCAGCCATGAAATTAAAAGATGCTTGCTCATTGGAAGAAAAGTTGTGACCAACATAGATAGCGTATTTAAAAAGCAGAGACATTACTTTGCCAACAAAGGTCCATCTAGTCAAGCCTAAGGTTTTTCCAGTAGTAATGTATGAATATCAAAGTTGGACTATAAAGAAAGCTGAGCACCAAAGAATTGATGCTTTTGAACTGTGGTGTTGGGGAAGACTCTTGAGAGTCCCTTGAACAACAAGGAGATCCCAGTCCATCCTAAAGGAAATCAGTCCTGAATATTCATAGGAAGGACTGATGCTGAAGCTGAAACTCCAATACTTTGGCCACCTGATGGGAAGAACTGACTCATTTGAAAAGACCTTGATGCTGGGAAAGATTGAAGGTGGGAGGAGAAAGGGATGACAGAGGTTGAGATGGTTGGATGGCATCATTGAGTCAGTGGACATGAGTTTGAGTAAATTCTGGGGGTTGGCTATGGACAGGGAGGCCTGAAGTTGGCTGTAGTCCATGGAGTCACAAAGAATCAGACACAACTGAGCGACTGAATTGAACTGAATTGTTTCAGGTGAATAGGGAAGGGACTCAGCCATACATACACATGTATCCATTTTCCCCCAAACTCACCTTGCAACCAGCCTGCCACACAATATTGAGCAGAGTCCCCTGTGCCCTACAGTAGGCCCTTGTTGGATATCCACTGTAAGTACAGCAATGTGTACATGTCTATCCCAACCTTCCTAATTATCCCTTCCCCCAGCAACCATAAATTTTTTCTCTGTGTGTCTCTTTCTATTTTCTAAGTTCACTTGTATAATTTCTTTTCAAATGTGAGACATGTCATAAAATATTTCTCCTTCTGTCTGACTGTATCAGTCAGCATGATGATCTCTAGGTTCATCCATTTGCTGCAAATGGTGTTACTTCATTCTTTATAATGGTGGAATCATATTACATTGTATAAATGTATCATATCTTCTTTCTCCAGTCCCACAAGGACAATCTTAATGAAAGACAGAGGTGTCCAAATAAAACTGTGACCACTTTAGCAAAGGGAAAAAAAATGAACATCTATTTTTAGCATATTATTAGGTTCAAGTTGGAAATGGAGTCATGGAACACCAAGTCCCCATGAGGCAGAGAACCCATCAATATATTAAGTTTAGGATGTGACTAAGTTCAGCAAAACTGGGTGACCAATAATGCTTTAGCCTGTCATTTTAGAGAAAGAGGGAGCATGTTTTCTTTTGTAATATAAAAATTTAAATTACACTATGCAGTATGGTATTGTTGCTGTAGTTTTTTGAAGATTGAATTACAAGATGCCTTGAATGTTGTGCATTAAAATTGGCCATTGTGAATTTGATGGGTATGTACTCATCTCCTTTCCAGCTTACTTCTAGTGAACTTGTTGTCACATAGAGGATGAAAATCTAAAAACTGCATATCTTGGATTCTTTGCAACTGGAGTCCTTGATACAAATTGGGTTTTATCAGTAAGATGCAGCAATTAAACTTCGGGTGGACAGAAACATCAATTTCCTATTGGCTTTTTCCTCTGTTGCTGGACAGTGGCTGCATTCACTATTTCACATTCTTGCAGGAGTCACTGCAGTGGTGGTGATGAGAGTGTCATGCGATGGCTTACTAATCTTTGGAGACCAGCCACACAAAGGCATGAACTATTTTCACAAGAGTCCCAGTTGCAGACTTTGGAGAATATTCCTTCAGTGTTTTCTGTAGTTTTATAAGCACTTGTATTAAATGTCTTTCGCTCCTTAATATGCTTTGCATGGTTTTGGTTTCAGGCACTGAACCCTGACTGATCTAGTTAAATATGCATGTTAACATTGCAAACTTAATGACTGCAGAATATAAACAGAATGTATATGGTTCAAGGCAAGTGATGTAAAAATAAAACAAGTAAAGCAGCTCAGATGAAGAGAAAATAAAACAGGAAGATGTGGGAAACATAAGACAAATAGGAAGTTCAAAATTGGGATAGAAAAAAGTCCTAAATATAATACTATTGAAAATAATGGTAAATGTATAGAATTTAAATTTACTAAGTTTACATTGACAGAATAGATTAAAGACAACCCAGCTACGTGCTGTTTATAAAAATATAGCTAAACATAAATGAAAACTATGTGTCTTAAAACTATGAACAAAATATATCATAAGCACCAACCAAATGAAAATTTGTATAGCTGATCCTTTTAGGTCCTATGGAAAGCATCGCTACGAACAAATCTAGTGGAGGTGATGAAATTCCAGTTGAGCTGTTTCAAAATCCTGAAAGATGATGCTATGAAAGTGCTGCACTCAATATGCCAGCAAATATGGAACTCAACAGTGGCCACAGGACTGGAAAAGGTCAGTTTTCATTCCAGTGCCAAAGAAAGGCAATGCCAAAGAATGCTCAAACTACTGCACAATCGCACTCATCTCACATGCTAGTAAAGTAATGCTCAAAATTCTCCAAGCCAGAATTCAGCAATACATGAACCGTGAACTTCCTGATGTTCAAGCTGGTTTTAGAAAAGGCAAAAGAACCAGAGATCAAATTGCCAACATCCGCTGGATCATGGAAAATGCAAGAGAGTTCCAGAAAAACATCTATTTCTGCTTTATTGACTATGCCAAAGCCTTTGACTGTGGAAAATTCTGAAAGAGATGGGAATACCAGACCACCTAACCTGCCTCTTGTAGGTCAGGAAGCAGCCGTTAGAACTGAATATGGAAAAACAGACTGGTTCCAAATAGGAAAAGGATTACGTCAAGGCTGTATATTGTCACCCTGCTTATTTAACTTATATGCAGAGTACATCACGAGAAATGCTGGACTGGAAGAAACACAAGCTGGAATCAAAATTGCAGGAGAAATATCAATAACCTCAGATATGCAGATGACACCACCCTTATGGCAGAAAGTGAAGAGGAACTAAAAAGCCTCTTGATGAAAGTGAAAGTGGAGAGTGAAAAAGTTGGCCTAAAGCTCAACATTCAGAAAACGAAGATCATGGCATCCGGTCCCATCACTTCATGGGAAAAGATGGGGAAACAGTGGAAACAGTGTCAGACTTTCTTTTTTGGTCTCCAAAATCACTGCAGATGGTGACTGCAGCCATGAAATTAAAAGACACTCCTTGGAAGAATAGTTATGACTAACCTAGATAGCATATTCAAAAGCAGAGACATTACTTTGCCGACTAAGGTCCATCTAGTCATGGCTATGATTTTTCCTGTAGTCATGTATGGATGTGAGAGTTGGACTGTGAAGAAGGCTGAACACCGAAAAATTGATGTTTTTGAACTGTGGTGTTGGAGAAGACTCTTGAGAGTCCCTTGGACTGCAAGGAGATCCAACCAGTCCGTTGTGAAGGAGATCAGTCCTGGGTGTTCTTTGGAAGGAGTGATGCTAAAGCTGA
>SJYX01002652.1:90743-115807 GCA_006410675.1 Oreotragus oreotragus
AAAAAAAAATAAAAGCATCAATTCTTCAGCACTCAGCTTTCTTTATAGTCCAACTTTCACATCCATACATGTCTACTGGACAAACTATAGCCTTGACTACATGGACCTTTTGTTGACAAAGTAATGTCTCTGCTTTTTAATATGCTGTCTAGGTTGGCCATAATTTTTCTTCCAAGGAGTAAGCGTCTTTTAATTTCTTGGCTGCAGTCACCATCTGCAGTGATTTTGGAGCCCCCCAAAATAAAATCTGTCACTGTTTCTACTGATTCCCCATCTATTTGCCATGAAGTGATGGGACCAGATGCCATGATCTTTGTTTTCTGAATGTTGAACTTTAAGCCAACTTTTTCACTCTCCTCTTTCACTTTCATTAGGAGGCTCTTTAGTTCTTTGCTTTCTGCCATAAAGGTGGTGCCATCGGCATATCTGAGTTATTGTTATTTCTCTTAGCAATCTTGATTCCAGCTTGTGCTTCATCCAGCCCAGTGTTTCTCATGATGCACTCTGCATGTAAGTTAAATAAGCAGGGTGACAAAGCCTTGATGTATTCCTTTTCCTATTTGGAACCAGTCTGTTGTTCCATGTAAGTTCTAACTGTTGCTTCCTGACCTGCATACAGATTTCTCATGAGAAAGGTCAGGTGGTCTGGTATTCCCATCACTTTCAGAATTTTCCAGAGTTTGTTGTGATCCACAGAGTCAAAGGCTTTGGCATAGTCAATAAAGCAGAAATCGATGTTTTTCTGGAACTCTCTTGCTTTTTCCATGATCCAGCGGATGTTGACAATTTGATCTCTGGTTCTTCTGCCTTTTCTAAAACCGGTTGGAACATCTGGAAGTTCACAGTTCATGTACTGTTGAAGCATGGCTTGGAGAATTTTGAGCATTACTTTATTCCTAAGGCCAACTTGACTTCACATTCCATGATGTCTGGCTCTAGGTGAGTGATTACACCATTGTGATTATCTGGTTCGTGAATATCTTTTTTGTACAGCTCTTCTGTGTATTCTTGGAGAAGGAAATGGCAACCCACTCCAGTATTCTTGCCTGGAGAATCCCATGGACGGAGGAGCTTGGTGGGCTATAATCCACGGGTCGCAAAGAGTCGGACACGACTGAACGACTTTACTTTCTGTGTATTTTTGAAACCTCTTCTTAATATCTTCTGCTTCTCTTAGGTCTGCACCATTTCTGTCCTTTATTGGGCCAATCTTTGCATGTATTTATATTATATATAATATAATATACTATATAATATATATAATTTTATATATATACACATATTGAAAACTGATGGTCATATATTAAGATATGAAGAAACACAAATATAGCTTGAGGGATTTGAAAATAATTTTCACACATAATTTACCTCTTGGGTAAACCTCTTATCATGTGCACAAAAATAGCCACAAACACCATATAAATCAGCATAATTGAGATGATGATTTAACGAGAAGAATGGAATCCTAAGCTCAACAATAGCAGAAAATACATTTTTAAAACACTTTTGATAAATTTAAAGAAGTTTGAAAAAGTCATAAATATAGTCATAAAATTCCCAGCACCACCACCACCCCAAACACCCAAATCCTTAAGTAACAGGCAGAGTTCAGTGTGTTGAAGTTGCAGGTGTGTATTCGATTTTATTCTTTAACTTTGTGTAGCCAGTTGTCCCAACATTATTTGTTAAAGAGTCTGTTCTCTCACCTCTGGATGGTCTTACCACAACTGTCAAATGACAGTAGATATTTAGGTTTATTTTTGTATTACTAGTCCTAATCCATTGATCTATATGCCTGTCCTTGTGTCAGTACCAAGCTGTCTTTGACCATTTTTTCATAGTTAAGTTTGAAATCGGACAGGAAGTATGTGTCCTTCTGCTTTTTCAAGATTGTCTTGGCTATTCTGGCTTCATAAGAATTTTAAAATCAGCTTGTTAATTTCTGTAAAAATGTTAGCTGGAATTTGGACAGGGGCTGTGTTGCTTCTGTAGATCAGGTTGAAGAATGTTAGCAATTTTATTAAGCCTTCTGATCCATAAACATGGAATGTTTTCCCAGTTTCTTAGTTTTTCTGTAATTTATCTCAACAAGACTTTGTAGTTTCCAGAGAATGTTTTATACTCCTTTCTTAAATGTATTTCTAAGTTGTTTTTTTCATACTATTGCAAGTCAAGTTGCAATTATATAAAAATCAATTGATCTTATGTATTAATCTTGTATCCTGCAAATCTGCTGAACTTTATTCATTCTATCAGCTTTTTTTTTTTTAGTGGAATTCTTAAGGTGTTCTATATACAAGATAAGTAATATATAAATAGAGAGAATTACTACTGTTTTTCCAATATGAATGTCTTTGATTTCTTCCTCTTGTCTAATTGCTCTGAGTAGAACATCCAGTACAATGTTGAAAACAAGCAGTGACAGTTAGCATTGCTTTTGTGCTTCCCAACTTAGGCGGAAAGTGTCCAAGCTTTTACCACTAAGTTTGGTGGTAGGTGTGTGTTTCCACATCAAAGGGTTTGAGGCCTTTTATCATGTTGAGGAAATTCCTTTCGATTCCTAGTTTGTTGAGAGGTTTTATCAAGAAACTGCATTGAATTTTCTCAAATCCCTTTACTGAAATTATTAGAATAATTGTGAGTTTTTTTGCTTATTGGTAGCAATGTTTAGGTGTTAAGCTAACTTTGCATTCCTGGGATAACTCACTTGGTTCTGGCATATATGTTTTTCTGTATGTTGCTAAATTTATAAAGGTCTTAATTCCAAATATAACTGTACTGTTCTATAAGAAGGATTTAATTTTTCTTCTAAAAGTAAAAATGCTGATTCACAATATTACTGATTTTGTATTTCACTCTTCTATTTCACTGGAAGAGCCTTAAATATATTCATTGCATAACTATAATCAATATTTGTGTAACAATACTAGACCACCTGACCTGCCTCTTGAGAAATTTGTATGCAGGTCAGGAACCAACAGTTAGAACTGGACATGGAACAACAGACTGGTTCCAAATAGGAAAAGGAGTACATCAGGGCTGTATATTGTCACCCTGCTCATTTAACTTCTATGCAGAGTACATCATGAGAAACGCTGGGCTGGAAGCACAAGCTGAAATCAGGATTGCCAGCAGAAATATCAATAACCTCAGATATGCAGATGACACCACCCTTATGCAGAAAGTGAAGAGGAACTAAAAAGCCTCTTGATGAAAGTGAAAGTGGAGAGTGAAAAAGTTGGCTTAAAGCTCAACATTCAGAAAACAAAGATCATGGCATCTGGTCCCATCACGTCATGGGAAAAGATGGGGAAACAGTGGAAACAGTGGCAGACTTTATTTTTGGAGGCTCCAATTTCACTGCAGATGGTGACTGCAGCCATGAATTTAAAAGATGCTTACTCTTTGGAAGGAAAGTTGTGACCAACCTAGATAGCATATTCAAAAGCAGAGACATTACTTGCCAACAAAGGTCCGTCTAGTCAAGGCTATGGTTTTTCCTGTAGTCATGTATGGCTGTGAGAGTTGGACTGTGAAGAAAGCTGAGCGCCGAAGAATTGATGCTTTCAACTGTGGTGTTGGAAAAGACTCTTGAGAGTCCCTTGGACTGCAAGGAGAGCCAACTAGTCCATTCTCAAGCAGCCCTGGGATTTCTTTGGAAGCAGTGATGCTAAGGCTGAAACAGTTCTTTGGCCACCTCATGCGAAGTGTAAGACTCTGATGCTGGAGGGATTGGGGGCAGGAGGAGAAGGGGACGACCGAGGATGAGATGGCTGGATGGCATCACTGACTCGATGGACGTGAGTTTGAGTTAACTCCGAGAACTGGTCATGGACAGGGACGCCACGTGTGCTGCGATTCATAGGGTCGCAAAGAGTCAGACACGACTGAGCGGCTGAACTGAACACTGATTTCACAAACATGTACACATATTTTAACTTCTTCCTCAGGATAAAACAGTATAATAGCAAGTGTATGAAAAAGGTATAAAATACAGCATTTTATGAATATGCCTTATATGCTGCTTCAAATACATCACTAATTTTCTCAGTTTACCAATCATTTACATGAAAACAGTTCATACGTACTTTAGTTCTAAACAGCAGACATTACAAAATACAACAATGCTATTAGTATTTTTAACTGTCAAGGTTGAATAAGAAACAACAAGGAAGCATTGGATATCTGTCTCTGAGTGTGTGAAATGAAAATATTTTGCCAATGAAAACAAAATAATGTTTTAGCAATGTAGTTAGTCACTCTATAACCTTATCTACACTAGTTATATATTATTTGCAAGACACTAAATCAATGTTTTCATGTAGCTAAGAAATGAGTAGGGCATTTCTACTTTAATAATATTGAGAAATACTACATATACACAAGGTAAATGCCGTGACATGAGTTAACACTTTGAAAATATTTGGAAAAATGTTGTTTCTTTAAATATCCATTGACTGCAGACCGCTTTTTTCTTTTGTTCCAAAAAATAAAATTTCAACAAGATTTCTTAAAGGAAGCATCATAATTTGTCATATAAATTGGCCAGAAACATAATTTTAAAATAAAAAAAGTATACATTGTTAAATTAACTTTCATACTTTGGGGAAAATTCTGCCATAGCATACTCACCTTCTCTTACCCAAATTCCCGTGGTTTTGATTCATCTCTTTAAAAAGTTAGCTGAGTAAATACATTAGTTTGCCTAAAGTCTTTAGGACATTTTTATATCTGCCACAGAAATATTTCTTAAAAATGGGATTTCTGAAGGTTTCCTTGATACATTCAGTTGTGAATATAAGGGAATCAATTTTACTTTCAGTACATGTAGTATAATAACATTGAGTCTTGGAATAAAGGAAGAATGAAGATTTCAGGAAATGAATGAAACAAGATAAATGAAGGAAAATGGTCTCTTGCTTTGCAACAAAAGGAAAAAAAAATAGTTTCCATTGAGCTCTGCTAAATCTTGTCCAACATCTAGGATTATCTTCTAAAAATCATAAAGAAAAAGGAACATTCTCAAATAAAATTGGTAAATAAATTATATAAAATTATTGGAAATTTAAGTATGCATTGAAATGCATATCATACTTTGTTTCAGAAAATTTTTAGGAGATGTCTCAAGACATATTAAAGTCCTTTTGAAATCACTCTTTCTTGAATTGTACTCCATGTGGAATTATCTTAAGATTTATTTGCATAGCACTAAAATTGTGTAAATTTATAAATCTAATCCTGGTTATTTCATTTCCTTTACTAAATGATATTTAATAAGAATGCAAAACTCTATATATTCTGGACTCAAGTCTTTTGTCAGAGACATGATTTAAAAGTATTTTCTCTGAATGGTAAACTTGTCTCTTCATCTCTTAACAGTGTCTTTCAGAAAAGCCAACTTCTTCTTATTTTTGTTATTATTTTGATGAAGTCAGTTTATGTTTTGCTCAAAATAGATTGCTCTTTTTATATCAAGTCTAAGAACTCTTCAACCTAATCTTAGTTTCTACAGTGCTTTCTTCTGACTTTTTTCCTCTGTTTGATAATTTTATTAAAAAAAAAAAATTTGCAGCCATGCCATGCAGCATGAGGGATCTTAGTTCCCCTACCAGGGATCAAACCCACATCCCCCTATATTGGAGGCATGGAGTCTTAAACACTGAACTGCTAGGGAAGTCCCTTGATAATTTTGCTTTCACCATTTAGACCTTTAATTTATTCTGACTTAATATATTGATAAGATATGGTGCTTATGTTGATTTCCTTCTGTCTGTGTGATTGTGCATGCCTGGCCAGTTATTGCAATACCATTTGTGAAAGGCATTATTCTTTGATCATTGAATTCCCTTGGTATTTTTATTAACCCAATGCCATATGTGTGAGGACCATTTTATGGACTCTCTTATTTTCCCCAGTGCCACATTATTTTTATTGTTGTTACTTTAAGTCTTTATATCCAACTTCATTTTCTTTTTTTGCCAGAATTGTTTTCCCTGTCCTACTTGTACCTCCATGTGCTTTACAATAAACATATTTATCTAAAAAAAAATGAAATAAAAATTCTTGGCATAAATCCAAATTTTATATTTTGTTAAAATTTTTGACCTTCAGCCATGCCATGCAGCATGAGGGATCTTAGTTCCCCTACCAGGGATCAAACCCACATCCCCCTATATTGGAGGCATGGAGTCTTAAACACTGAACTGCTAGGGAAGTCCCTTGATAATTTTGCTTTCACCATTTAGACCTTTAATTTATTCTGACTTAATATATTGATAAGATATGGTGCTTATGTTGATTTCCTTCTGTCTGTGTGATTGTGCATGCCTGGCCAGTTATTGCAATACCATTTGTGAAAGGCATTATTCTTTGATCATTGAATTCCCTTGGTATTTTTATTAACCCAATGCCATATGTGTGAGGACCATTTTATGGACTCTCTTATTTTCCCCAGTGCCACATTATTTTTATTGTTGTTACTTTAAGTCTTTATATCCAACTTCATTTTCTTTTTTTGCCAGAATTGTTTTCCCTGTCCTACTTGTACCTCCATGTGCTTTACAATAAACATATTTATCTAAAAAAAATGAAATAAAAATTCTTGGCATAAATCCAAATTTTATATTTTGTTAAAATTTTTGACCTATTTGGAAAGAATTAACATCTCTACAGTGATAAGTATCCCAATCCAAGAGCACAGTATGTCTCTTAACTTATTTAGATCTTTTGCTTATTTTATAAGCATTTTGTAGTTTTCAGCATACAGTTGTTATATGCTAGATTTATACTTAATTATTTAATTTTGATGGGTCTAAAATAAATGGCATTTTTTAAGTTTGTATTTCCAATTGTACATTGCTACTGAAGGGTTTCCCATGTGGTGCTGCTGCTGCTAAGTCACTTCAGTCATGTCCGACTCTGTGTGACCCCATAGACGGCAGCCCACCAGGCTCCCCCATCCCTGGGATTCTCCAGGCAAGAATACTGGAGTGGGTTGCCATTTCCTTCTCCAATGCATGAAAGAGAAAAGTGAAAGTGAAGTCACTCAGTCTGTCCGACTGTTAGCGACCCCATGGACTGCAGCCCACCAGGCTCCTCCGTCCATTGGATTTTCCAGGCAAGAGTACTGGGGTGGGGTGCCATTGCCTTCCCCGCCCATGTGGTGCTAGTGGTAAAGAAATCCAGTGGCACTCGTGGTAAAGAACTCGCCTGCCAATGCAGAGACACAGGTTTGATTCCTGGGTTGGAAAGATCCCCTGGAGGAGGGCACGGCAACCTACTCCAGTATTCATGCCTAGAGAATCCCATGGGCTGGGAAGCCTGGCAGGCTACATTCCCATAGTTTCACAAAGAGTTGGAAAGAATTGAATGAACTTAGCACTCATGCATTATATAGAAATAAAATTGATTTTTGTGGTTGACTGTGTATCTTGGAACCTTGCTAAACTCAATATTAGTTCTGAGAACTTTTATGTGGATTGTTTTGGATTTTCTACATAATCCTATTGTCCAGAATCAGGTTATTTTATTTCTTTGTCTATGACCTGAGTCCTTTTTATTTATCTTTATTGCTTTGTTGCATGTGTTAGGATTTTCATCATTATGTTGAACAGGAGTAGTAAGAGAGGATATCCTTGTTGTTGTTTTGTTGTTAATGGAAATTTATTCTCTCCTCTGTTAAGTCTGATGTTAGGTGTACATATGAGCGTGCATTTTTTCTTCTTTAAATTATTATTATGGTGGGCTACATTGATTAATTTTCAAATACTGAGCAAGCATTGAATTCTCAACATATGCCCCACTTAGTTATGATGTGCTGGTCCTTTTACATATTTTGAATTTAATTTTTCAAAATATTTTTTAGGGTTTTTTGGTGTGTGTCTAAATTCATATGGGGTATTGTTATATAGTTTTTTTTCTTTATTCCACATTTGTCTGAGTTTAATATTAAATGAATCAGCAGGCATTCTTGGTCTTTTGCTTTCTAGAAGAGATTGTGTAGAATTGGAATTATTTCTTCTTAAAATAAGTAATGAGTTTATAATATAAACAGTTTCCAGATATATTTCTGCATATTTTTTACCTAGAAATTTGGTTTACCTGATAGTTATATTCAGAATGTTTGTTTCATCTGGGGTGAGTTTTGATCATGTATATTATTTACAGCAGTATGTTTGCATTAGTATCAAATAGCTGTAGGGTCTCTAAACATACATGCTTTTCATTCCCAATTATTATAACTTGTGTCATTTTCTTCATTGTTGCTTAATCAGTCTGGGTAAGAAGTCTGTAAATTTTTTGATCTTTTCGAATAAATACATTTAGAACTTGTTGATTTTTGATTGTTTTCAGTTTTACTGATTTTCCCTTTATCTTATTCTTTTATTTGAAGTGTGGTTGATTTACAATATGATACTAGTTTCAGGTATACAACATGGTGACTCAACATTTTTATAGCTCATACTCCATTTAAAATCAGCACAAAATAATGGCTATATTTCCCTGTGCTAGACAGTGCATCCCTGTGACCTATTCATTTATAGTCGTCTGTACCTTTCAGTTCTCTAACCCCATCCTACTTCTCCCTACCTCCCCCTCCCACTGGTTACCATCAGTCTGTTCTCTATACATGATAAGTCAGTTTCTCTTTTGCTATATTCATTCATTTACTTTTTAGATTCCACATATAAGTGGTAACATACAGTATTTGTATTTGCCTAGTGTTTCAGTAAGTATAATACCCTCCAAGTCTACCCATGTTATTGCAAATGGCAGTACTCCTTTCCTGTGACTAATATTTCCTTTATAAAATAAACCTTTGCTCCTGTCCTCTGTTGATGGACAATTAGATCATTTCCATATGTTGACTATTTTAAATAATATTGCTATAAAGTTAGGGTGCATGTACCCTTTCAAATTAATGTTTTCATTTTCTTCAGATGTGCCTAGGCATGAAATTGTTGGATCATATGGTAGTTTTACTTTTTTTTTTTTTTTTTTAAGGAACCTCCACACTGTTTTCCACAGTAACATTTTATTTCTGTTGTTTCTCCTTTTCTTCCTAAAGTTCCCTTGGCAATTATTTAGATCTATTCACTGAGGATTCTCTGAATTTACTTTCAGCCGAGAATGTTTATTCCTGAAGTATATACTTGCTGTATATATAATGATAGATTGATAGTATTTTTTATCCCCCTCAGGACTTTAAAATGTTATACCAATTTCTTTTAGCTTACATGTTTAAGTATAAGTATAGCAATTGATCATTGATCTCTCCTAGGTAATAGGTCATTTCCTTTGACTGTCTTTAAAATTTTTTTCTTTCTTTTTATCAACTAGATTATGATTTGTCAGTTTACATAGTTTTGGAGTTTATCCTATTTTGCATTTATCCAGCTGAATAAAATCTGAATAAAACAGATTACAGTAATCAGTATAACAGATGACATCTTTTACTGTACTTGGGAATGTTTCATCCTATTTAAATTTATATAAAATCGCATTTTTCCTTCTCCCATTATGGGACTCATGATACAAAATTTATAACATTTGTTATTGTTCCATAGCTTATTTTTAACTGCAATATGTTTTTCTGTGATATTAAGCTGTATAATTTATATTGATTTATCTTTTCAACTGATTCTTTCATCAGTTATCTCCTTTCCATTATGACCTCAACCAGTATCTTTTGATTTTAGCTACTGTATATATATATTTTTTAGTTCTAAATTTTCATTTATTTCATCTCTAAATAGTTTATTTCTTTACCTGATATTTTCTATTTTAATGTTTGTTTTCACATTTCCTTAAGTGAATATTTTTATAAAAGCTACTTTATTCATATTTAGTCAAACAAGTGCAATCAAAATATCATAACTTTTTTTTGCTAAGCAAAACTGAATGCTAGATTTCTAATATATATTCACTCAAAACTTTGATATAGTTCCATTTATTCTGGCCTTTAGTATTACTGCTAAAAGTCTGGAAAGCTTATTACCTTAGCGATTTAAAAATTTTTTTTGAATGAAGCTTGAAAGTTCTGATTTAATTCTGAGAATATAAAGAAATAGTGTTGTTAAAAAACAGGAGATTAATGTGTGATACAATATTATTAACAAAGTACAGATTTTGTTAAAATATCACAAACCTTTATGCTAGTGTCCATTGTTTATTTTCATACCTTATTCAAGAGTCCACATTGTATTTCGTTGGACTGAGCAACTGAATTTAGCTGCATGCAGCAAATTCTGATAAATCTTCTTTTTATTTTTTTTTTCTGTCACAAGTAATTTCTAACTTTCCTTTCTTTGGCTTCTTAGATATACACGTCATTTAAAAGTGGACATTTAGTTTCCAAATATGTGGGCTTTTCAAACTTTCTTTGAGTTAATTTATTTTTTTGATATTAATCTCTCATTTAAATTCTTTCCTCTGTGCAATCACCCTTTATGTTTATTGTCTTTGAATTTATTGAGACTTTCAATGGCTAAGCCAAAGATCTCTCTTGGTAAATGCCACATTGCACTTGAAATCATGTAGGCTATTTTCAAATATCTTTTGATATTGATTTCTGTTTTTTTTTTTTTTTTTACTTTACAATATTGTATTGGTTTTACCATACATTGACATGAATCCGTCACGGGTGTACACGTTCCCAACCCTGAATCCCCCACCCACCTCCCTCCCCATACCATCCCTTTGGGTCATCCCAGTGCACCAGCCCCAAGCATCCTGTATCCTGCATCGAACCTAGAGTGGCGATTCGTTTCTTATATGATATTATACATGTTTCAATGCCATTCTCCCCAGTCATCCCACCCTCTCCCTCTCCCACCGAGTCCAAAAGCCTGTTCTATACATCTGTGTCTCTTTTGCTGTCTCCCATACTGGGTTATCATTACCATCTTTCTAAATTCTGTAATTTCTAACATAATTCCACAGTGACAAGAGAACAGGCTCTGTATGATTTCAATACTTTTAGACCATGAAATTTTTGCACCTTGTTTTTTGTCCCTGAATATGTTTCACTATCTCCTGGTTTATATGGGAACTTGAATAAAATTTGTATCCTGCTGCTTTTGTGAAAGCTGTATAAATCTTAATTATGTTGAATTGCTTCATGGTACCTTTCACGTCTACTATATCCTTCAATTTCTCTGTCTATTCATTCTATTAATTTTTGAAAGTTTGATATTGAAACTCCAACTAAAAATCTTCATTTAGTTACTTTTAAAATAATTATAATATATAGTGCAACTATAAGTAACTTTGTTCTGTCTTTTCCAAGTCTTTTGTCAATGTGCTATCATAATATCATTATTTAAAAAATAAAAAAGAAAGAAAAAGCTACATTTGTTAGATAATGCCNATTTTTGAAAGTTTGATATTGAAACTCCAACTAAAAATCTTCATTTAGTTACTTTTAAAATAATTATAATATATAGTGCAACTATAAGTAACTTTGTTCTGTCTTTTCCAAGTCTTTTGTCAATGTGCTATCATAATATCATTATTTAAAAAATAAAAAAGAAAGAAAAAGCTACATTTGTTAGATAATGCCAACATCTGTCTCCTTTCTTAGCATCTGTTAACTATTTTTTCACAGACAAGTTGCAATTTTCATGGTCCTTTGTATGTTTAAAATTTTTGATTCTAGCATTTTGAAGATTACTTCATAAGGATCTTAAAAAGCTATAAAAATTTTGATATGTTTATCAGGCACTTGACCTTGTTTGTTTCAGGCCCTCAAGGTCCAACAAACATTCTATAGTCAGTAGTTGCAGTATGAGTTCAGTTTGAAAACAATGCTGTTTTCAAGTGTCCGTCAAGTGTCCAGGCTCACCCGCTGTGTGGAGGTCTAACCATTTCCACAGTTTTCAAAGTCTTGCATCCTAATTAGGGACATATCCACACATGGGCAGGTTGTATGAAGCAGGCAGATTCATAAACAGGCTTGATTTCCCTAAGCTCTTCTGTCTTTGCTATTTCTGTATTACTTGATTTGTTTGGTTTGTCCTTTTAGGCTCTGTAAGCTGAAGCTCTCACTTCTACAGTTGAAATTCAGAGTCTGGAAAACAAAGGAAAAAAGCAATGCGTTTTATTCAGCTTTCTTGGAACCACTGATTGATCTAACGGGGAAAAATTTTGTCTTTTAGAGTTTTTGTCCCTGCAGTTACCAACTTATATTTGCTGCTGTCACACTTAGCATAGAAATGCCTGAAGTATAGGATACTAGTAAATGTAGAAAAAAGAGAGGAAAAAAATAGATATTTTAAAAAATTCTCTGTGAGTTAAAGTTTCCATTTCTACTCTTTAACCTAGAACTAGACAGTTTCCTGGGACCTCTCTCTGCATTTCTCAATTTCACACTGGTGAATACCTATGGGGGGAAAAATGTGAAATTCACTACCTTTCCTTTAGTACTTTGACTTTTATGTTTTTCCTCAAATAGATGTAACACATTTTTTATTTACATTTTACAGGTGTATTTAGTGTGGGAGGAATGATGTTGTGTGCTTGTTTCCAGAACAGGGATGTCTGGCTTGAAATTTCTTTAAAAATAAAAAATATATATATATATATTATAAAATATGTATGCTTAAATATCATCATTAGATATCATTTTTAAACTTCAATGTAACAAAATTCCTGTCTTATACAATAAATAAATCTTGGAGGCTTCCCTGGTGCTCAGTGGTAAAGAATCAGTCTGATAGTCAGAAGACACATATTCCATCCCCTATCCTGGAAGATGCCCATTGTTATTGTTGTCCAGTTGCTAGTCATGTTCAACTCTGTGACCCCGTGGAGTGTAGCAAGCCAGACTCCCCTATCTTCCACTGTCTCTGGAAGTTTGCTAAAATTCATCTCCATTGAGGTGATGATGCTACCTAGTTATTTCATCCTCTGCCACCCCTTCTCCTCCTGTCCTCTATCTTTCCTAGCATCAAGGTCTTTTCCAATGAATCGGCTCTTGCCATAAGGTGCCCAAAGTATTGATGCTTCAGCTTCAGCATCAGTCCTTCCAATGAATATCCAGGGTTGAGTTTCTTTAGAATTGACTGGATTGGTCTTGCACTCCAAGGGACTCTCAAGAGTCTTCTCCAGCCCCACAGTTTGAAAGCATGAATTCTTCTTCACTCAGTCTTCATTATGGTCCAATTCTCACATCTGGACATGACTACTGGAAAAATAATAGCTCTGAGTATAGGGACTTTTGTTGGCAGAGTGATGTCTCTCTTTTAATACACTGTTGAGATTTGTCATAGCTTTCCTTCCAAGGAGTAAGTGTCTTTAAATTTCATGGCTGCAGTCACTGTCCACAATGATTTTGGAGCCCAAGAAAATAAAAACTTTCACTACTTCCACTTTTTCCTCTTCTGTTTATCATGAAGTGATAGGACCAAATGCCATGATCTTATTTTTTTGAAAGCTGAATTTTAAGCCAGGTTTTTCACTCTCCTCTTTTCCCTTCCTCAAGAGGTTTTTTAGTTCCTCTTCACTTACTGTCATTAGAGTTGTATCCTATGTACATCTGAGACTGCTGATATTTCTCCAGGCAGTATTGATTCCAGTTGGTGATTCATCCAGGCCAGCATTTCCCAAGATGTTCTCTGCATATAAGTTAAATAAGCAAAGCACAGCCTTATCATAGTCCTTACCCAATTCTGAACCAGTCAGTTGTTCCATATGTGGCTCTAACTCTTGCTTCTTGACACACATACAGGTTTCTCAGGAAACAGGTAAGGAGGTCTAGTACTCCCATCTCTCTTTAAGAATTTTCTAGTTTGTTGTGATCCACACAGTTAAAGGCTTTAATGTAGTCAATGAAGCAGAAGTAGATGTTTTTCTAGAACACACTCCCTTGCTTTCTCCAAGAGCCAGTGAATGTTGGCAATTTGATGTCTGGTTCCTCTCCCTTTTTGACATAGCTTGTACATCTGGAAGTTCTCGGTTCATGTTTTGATGAAGCCTAACTTGAAAGATTTTTAGCAAAACCTTGCTAGGATATGAAATGAGTGCAATTGTACTATAGTTTGAACATTCTTTAGCATTATCCTTCTTTGGAATTTGAAGGAAAACTGAACCTTTCCAGTCCTGGGGCTAAAACTGTTTTTCAAATTTGGTGACATAATGAGTGCAGCATTTTAGCAGCATTACTTTTTTAGGGTTTTAAATAGCTCAGCTAGAATTCCATCACCCCCACTAGCTTTGTTTATTGTAATGCTTCCTGAGGCCTACTTGACTTTACACTCCAGGATATCTAGCTCTAGATAAGTAACCACATATTGTGATTATCCACATCATTAAGACCTTCTTTGATTAGTTTTTTTTTGTTTTTTGGGGGGGGATAGTCTTGCCACCTCGTTTAATCTCTTCTGCTTCTGCTAGGTCCTTATATTTCTGTCCTTTATTGTGCCCATTGTTGCATGAAATTTTCCCTTGATATCTCCAATTTTCTTAAAAAGATTTCTAATATTTCTCATTCTTTGTGTTCCTCTGTTTCTTTAAATTGTTTATTTAAAAAGGGCTTCTTAACTCCCCTTGCTTCCTCTGGACCTCTGCATTCAGTTGAGTATATCTTTTCCTTTCTCATTTGCCTTTCATTTCTCTTCTTTCCACAGCTATTTGTTAAGCCTGCTCATACAATGACATTGCCTTCTTAATTTCTTTTTCTTTGGGATGCTTTTTGGCTTCTTGTCCAATTTATGAACCTCTGTCCATAGTTCTTCAGGCACTCTGTCTACGAGACCTAATCTCTTGAATATACCTGTCTCCTCCACTATATAATGGATTTGATTTAAGTCATACCTGAATGGTCCAATGGTTTTCCCTACTTTCGTGGATTTAAGTCTGAATCTTGCAATAAGAAGTTGATGATCTGAGCCACTGTCATCTCCAGGTCTTGTTTTTGCTGACCATGTATAGCTTCTCCATCTTTGGCTGTGAAGAACATAATCAGTGTGATTTCAGTATTTATCTGGTGATGCCCATGTGTAGAGGCATCTCTTTTATTGTTGGAAATGAGTGTTTGCTTTGTCTAGTGTATTCTCTTGACAAAACTCTGTTACCCTTTGTCCTGCTTCATGTTAGTTCTAGAAGATATTGTAGGTCTTCAAAGGCCCAGTCACCTTCAGCTTCTTTGGCATCAGTGGTTGAGGCATAGACTTGAATTACTGTAATGTTGAATGGTTTGCCTTGGAAATGAACCAAGATCATTCTATTGTTTTTGAGATTGTACCAAAGTAGTGCATTTCAGATCTGTCTGTTGGCTATGAGGGCTACTCCATTCCTTCTAAGGGATTCTTCTCCACAGTAGTAGATATAATGGTCATCTGAATTAAATTTGCCTGTTCCCATTAATTTTAGTTCACTGATTCCTCAGATGTTGATGTTCACTCTTGTTATTTCCTACTTGACCATGTTGAATTCATGGACCTAATATTCCAGGTTCCTATGCAATACTGTTCTTAACAGCATCAGACTTTACTTTCACCATGAGACACATCCACAGCTGAGCGTCATTTCTGCTCTGGT
Organism: Oreotragus oreotragus; assembly: GCA_006410675.1. NCBI lineage: Eukaryota > Metazoa > Chordata > Mammalia > Artiodactyla > Bovidae > Oreotragus > Oreotragus oreotragus. The sequence continues at coordinate 106,281 of SJYX01002652.1, forward strand.
CCAGCTTTGTCATTCTTTTTGGAGCTATTAGTAATTGCCCTCTGCTCTTCTCTGATAGCTCAGTTGGTAAAGAATCTGCCTGCAGTGCACAAGACTACCATTTGATTCTTGGGTTGGGAAGATTTGCTGGAGAAGGGATAGGCTACCCTCTCCAGTATTCTTGAGCTTCCCTTGTGGCTCAGCTGGTAAAGAATCCACCCATAATGTGGGACACGTGGGTTTGATCCCTGGGTTGGGAAGATCCCCTGGAGCAGGGAAAGGCTACCCACTCCAGTATCCTGGCCTAGAGAATTCCATGGACAGTCCATTTCACTTTCACTTTTCTGCTCTCCCCTAGTAGAATATTGGACACCTTCTGACCAGGGCACTCATCTTCCAGTGTCATAATATTTTGCCTTTTCATATTGTCCATGGGGTTCTCCAGGCAAGAGTACTAGAATTGGTTGCCATGTCCTTCTCCAGTGGGCCACATTTGGTGAGAACTCTTCACAAGACCCCTCTTTTTTGGGTAGCCCCGGGTGACATGACCCATAGCTTCACTGAGTTATGCAAGCCCCCCTGTCTCAACAAGGCTGTGGTTCATGAACTGGGAATCCTACATGTGGTGGAGCAACGAAGCCTGTGTGCCACAGTCTGTCTTCTAGACCCTCAAGCCACAACTACGGAGCCCATGTGCTACAATTATTAAAGTACACACACACTAGAGCCCATGATCTGTGGAAGAGAAGACAAAGCAATGAAAATCCTGTGCACTGCAACTGGAGAGTAGCCCCTGGTATCTGCAACTAGAGAAAAACCCTCACACCACAAAAGACCCAGTGTGGTCAAAAATAATAAATCTTTAAAAAAGTTAATTTTGGCATTGCCACATTCATATGAAATTATTTCAAATGGCAACTACAAAAAAAAAAAAAAAAAGATGGGAATACCAGACCACCTTACCTGTCTCCTAAGAAACCTGTACACAGATCAAGAAGCAACAGTTAGAACTGGACATGGAAAAAATGACTGGCTGAAACTGGGAAAGGAGTATGACAAGACTGTATATTGTCACCCTGCTTGTTTAACATATGCAGAGTACCTCAGGTGAAATGTCAGGCTGGATGAATCACAAGCTGGAATTGAAAATGTCAGGGCATATATCAACAACTTCCAATATGCAGACAATACCACTCTAATGGCAGAAAATGATGATGACAGTGAAAGAAGAAAGTGAAAAAGCTGGCTTGAAACTCAACATTTAAAAAACTAAGATCAGGTCATCTGACCCCATCATTTCATGGCAAATTGAAATGGGAAAAGTGGAAGCAGTGACAAATTTTATTTTCTCAGACTCCAAAATCACTGTGGACAGAAACTGAAGCCATGAAATAATGTGGGAAAGCTATGACAAACCTAGACAGTGTATTAAAAAGCAGAGACATCACTTTGNATGGCAAATTGAAATGGGAAAAGTGGAAGCAGTGACAAATTTTATTTTCTCAGACTCCAAAATCACTGTGGACAGAAACTGAAGCCATGAAATAATGTGGGAAAGCTATGACAAACCTAGACAGTGTATTAAAAAGCAGAGACATCACTTTGCCAACAAAGGTTTGTAAAGTCAAAGCTATGGTTTTTCCAGTAGTCATCTAGGGATGTGAGATTCGGACCATAAAGAAGGCTGAGTGGTGAAGAGTTATGCTTTCAAATTGTGGTGCTGGAGAAGACTCTTGAGAGTCCCTTGGACAGCAAAGAGTTCAAATCAGTCAATCCTAAAGGATATCTACCATGGTTATTCACTGGAAGGACTGATGCTGAAGCTGATGCTCCAGCAGTTTGACCACATGATGTGAAGAGCTGACTCACTGCGAAAGACCCTGACACTGGAAAAGATTGAAGGCAAAAGGAGAAGGAGGTGACAGAGCATGAGATGGTTAAATAGAAATCACTAAATCAATGAACATGAAATTGAGCAAATTCTGGGAGATAGTGAGGACAGGCAAGCCTGGAGTGCTCCATACGATGGGATCACAAAGAGTTGGACATGACTTGGTGACTGAATAACAGCAAAAAGAAATAAACAAGAGTCTTGTTTTCAGTTCAGTTTAGTCACTCAGTCATGTCTTACTCTTTGCAACCCCATGGACTACAGCACGCCAGGCTTCGCTGTCCATCACCAACTCCCAGAGTTTACTCAAACTCATGTCCATCGAGTTGGTGATGCCATTCAACCATCTCATNAACAAGAGTCTTGTTTTCAGTTCAGTTTAGTCACTCAGTCATGTCTTACTCTTTGCAACCCCATGGACTACAGCACGCCAGGCTTCGCTGTCCATCACCAACTCCCAGAGTTTACTCAAACTCATGTCCATCGAGTTGGTGATGCCATTCAACCATCTCATCCTCTATCGTCCCCTTCTCCTCCTGTCTTCAATCTTTCCCAGCATCAGGCCTTTATCAGTGAGTCAGTTCTGCATTTCAGGTGGCCAAAGAATTGCAGCTTCAGCTTCAGCATCATTCCTTCCAATGGAATATTCAGGACTGATTTCCTTTAGGATGGACTGGTTGGATTGCCCTGCAGTTCAAGGGACTCTCAAGACGCTTCTACAACACCCCAGTTCAAGAGCATCAATTCTTTGATGTTCAGCCTTCTTTATGGTCCACCTCTCACATTCATACTTGACTACCGGGAAAAAAGACATAGCTTTGACTAGATGGACCTTTATTGGCAAAGTTACGTCTCTGCTTTTTAATAAGCTGTCATGGTTGGTCATAGCTTTTCTTCCAAGGAGCAAGAGTCTTTTAATTTCATGGCTGCAGTCACCATCTGCAGTGATTTTGGAGCCCAAGAATATAAAGTCTGTCACTGTTTCCACTGTTTCCCCATCTATTTGCCATGAAATGATGGAACCAGATGCCATGGTCTTATTATTATTATTTTTGAATGCTTAGCTTTAAGCCAGCTTTTTCCCTCTCCTCTTTCACTTTCATCAAGAGGCCCTTCAGTTGCTCTCCACTTGCTGCCATAAAGGTGGTGTCATCTGCATATCTGAGATTATTGATATTTATCCTGGCAAACTTGATTCCAGCTTGTGCTTCATCCAGCCTGATATTTCATCTGATGTACTCTGCATATAGGTTAAATAAGCAGTGTGACAGTATAAAGTCTTGACGTACTCCTTTCTAATTTTTAAACCAGTCTGTTGTTCCCTGTCTTGTTCTAGCTGTTGTTTCTTGACCTGCATACAGATTTCTCAGGAGGCAGGTAAGGTGGTATGGTAGTCCCATCTCTTGAAGTGTTTTCCACATTTTGTTGTGATCCACACAGTCAAAGGCTTTGGCGTAGTCAATAAAGCAGAAGTAGATGTTTTTCTGGAACTTTTTTAATTTTTTGATGACCCAACAGATGTTGGCAATTTGATCTCTGGTTCCTCTGCCTTTTCTAAATCCAGCTTGAACATCTGGAAGTTCTTGTCCTGTTGAAGCCTCTCGGAGAATTTTGAGCATTACTTTGCTAGTGTGGGTTAAATGAGTGCAGTTGTGTGGTAGTTTGAACATTCTTTGGCATTGCCTTGCTTAGGATAAGAATGAATACTGACCTTTTCCATTCCTATGGCCACTGCTGAGTTTTCCAAATTTATTGGCATATTGAGTGCAAAACTTTAACAGCATCATCTTTTAGGACTATAGTCTTACTTTAGTCACACACCTTAAATTTCTCTTAGATTTTTTACAATTCTCAACTGTAATTCAGCATTGCTATGTTTCTTATTTGCAGTAAATTAACTAAATCAATAAGAGCCACAATTTGACTGACTGTAAATTCTTACTGCTCTTATCTTTCTCTTGAATTACCTTTATTTTCTTCCACAAGTTTATCCCTTCCAATGAATATTTCTTACTGTTTATCTCCCTTATCTTTTGATACCTTCTTTAATGCCTACTGTTTGATTTTGAGTTTTTCTTTTTTCTCTTACCACTGTACCATATTTTCCCCATTACTCATACATATTTACAAGTCCCATTATACCCATGTATTTATTTAGATCCAGATTAAGATATAGATACAGACACAGATATAGACATATCTTCCCTAACATTTGTATTGCTACACTTAGAGTTAGATACTACTCTAGGTAGAAAATCGCAGCTGCTACCTGCCTGCTAGGAACTTTTCTAATCTTTATCTTCAGCCTCCAATTTCTATGTAATTAATATCAAGTTTAATTGTAACCTATCTCCAGTTAAAATTTTCTGAGTTTTATTCTTGTTCTTTCATTGTTTTTCTTTCATTTTATGTTTTCTTTTACTTCTTGAACAGATCCTTCTCAAAACACATGTTTTATGTAACTAATCTCACTAATTTAATTTTCAAAGGAAGAAAGACTCTTATCTCTTGATACTTAATTTAATATCGTATCTGTTTTATGTTACTTCTCATGTAACTCCTCTGGATAAATTTTTCTTCAAATATTAATCCTGTTTTGATCTTTACCAGTTTATCTATGTCTTAAATGTTTCTATATGGACACAATTATGTAGAGACCTGTGATAAAATACTTTTTCTAACTATAAACATAATAACAATTATCTTCCTCACATGAGTGTGAATTTTAAAGGAGATAATGTCTTCCTTTTCTTATTTCAAAAGAAATGTACAGTTTATAGCACACTTAAGCACTTCTCATATTACTAATAATGAAACCTAGCCCAGCTAATATTTTTTGTTGTTATATGGATGTGGTTTCCTTTAATATTCTTAAAACACGTTAAAAACATTACTAATTTAGATTCTAATTTGTTACTGTATCTTTTGTAACCAGTTATAATATTAGATTTTTATCTCATCCAAACAAGTAATTTAATGAGTATTATGTTGGCAATTTGATCTCTGGTTCCTCTGCCTTTTCTAAATCCAGCTTGAACATCTGGAAGTTCTTGTCCTGTTGAAGCCTCTCGGAGAATTTTGAGCATTACTTTGCTAGTGTGGGTTAAATGAGTGCAGTTGTGTGGTAGTTTGAACATTCTTTGGCATTGCCTTGCTTAGGATAAGAATGAATACTGACCTTTTCCATTCCTATGGCCACTGCTGAGTTTTCCAAATTTATTGGCATATTGAGTGCAAAACTTTAACAGCATCATCTTTTAGGACTATAGTCTTACTTTAGTCACACACCTTAAATTTCTCTTAGATTTTTTACAATTCTCAACTGTAATTCAGCATTGCTATGTTTCTTATTTGCAGTAAATTAACTAAATCAATAAGAGCCACAATTTGACTGACTGTAAATTCTTACTGCTCTTATCTTTCTCTTGAATTACCTTTATTTTCTTCCACAAGTTTATCCCTTCCAATGAATATTTCTTACTGTTTATCTCCCTTATCTTTTGATACCTTCTTTAATGCCTACTGTTTGATTTTGAGTTTTTCTTTTTTCTCTTACCACTGTACCATATTTTCCCCATTACTCATACATATTTACAAGTCCCATTATACCCATGTATTTATTTAGATCCAGATTAAGATATAGATACAGACACAGATATAGACATATCTTCCCTAACATTTGTATTGCTACACTTAGAGTTAGATACTACTCTAGGTAGAAAATCGCAGCTGCTACCTGCCTGCTAGGAACTTTTCTAATCTTTATCTTCAGCCTCCAATTTCTATGTAATTAATATCAAGTTTAATTGTAACCTATCTCCAGTTAAAATTTTCTGAGTTTTATTCTTGTTCTTTCATTGTTTTTCTTTCATTTTATGTTTTCTTTTACTTCTTGAACAGATCCTTCTCAAAACACATGTTTTATGTAACTAATCTCACTAATTTAATTTTCAAAGGAAGAAAGACTCTTATCTCTTGATACTTAATTTAATATCGTATCTGTTTTATGTTACTTCTCATGTAACTCCTCTGGATAAATTTTTCTTCAAATATTAATCCTGTTTTGATCTTTACCAGTTTATCTATGTCTTAAATGTTTCTATATGGACACAATTATGTAGAGACCTGTGATAAAATACTTTTTCTAACTATAAACATAATAACAATTATCTTCCTCACATGAGTGTGAATTTTAAAGGAGATAATGTCTTCCTTTTCTTATTTCAAAAGAAATGTACAGTTTATAGCACACTTAAGCACTTCTCATATTACTAATAATGAAACCTAGCCCAGCTAATATTTTTTGTTGTTATATGGATGTGGTTTCCTTTAATATTCTTAAAACACGTTAAAAACATTACTAATTTAGATTCTAATTTGTTACTGTATCTTTTGTAACCAGTTATAATATTAGATTTTTATCTCATCCAAACAAGTAATTTAATGAGTATTAAGTAGTTAAGTTGTAACATGTATTGTTCAAAATTATATGCTCCTATATTTAAGTTCAGTAGTATTTGTAAATAATGTGAATAGTAATGGTCCTGTAAGTATATAAGTACAAATATATATATTCTTATGTCATACAGTTTGGAAAGGTATATCTTCTTAAAGGAAACCCAAAGTCTCTGACAAATGGTTTCTGTATATTTTGTTGTAACAAATATTTTAGTGTCAAGAATTATTTAAGCTTACTAATACTTTTATAAGAAAGAAGTATTGCTGCTCTCTTGAAATTTATCTCTTTAAACTATGAGATAAAACTGCAATATTTGCATTTTTGAAAATCTGGTTAGAATCAGCACATTAATTTTGCTAGTTTTGCAGGCTGTGCATAATTTTTGCACTACTGTTAATTTTTGTATGTATATGCAATGAGATTGTTCTTTTCCTCAGGTATAAAAACTATGTTTATTTGATAAATATTTTTAAAATATGTGTGGTAAAAACAATATACTTAAAGATAAGCAATTATAAGTTAAAATTAAAATATTAGTGACTTACATATGAAGACCTTAGCTTAATTTTGAGGTGATTAATGGTATTATAATACCAAACAATAAAAGTATGCACCAAAGAATTAAATAGTAAAAATTTCTTAATAAAGATATAAAATACAAAGTCTTATCTTGTTTGCTACATTTCAGGTGGATTCTTTACCATCTGAGTCACAAGAGAAGGCCAAGAATACTGGCATGGGTAGCCTATCCCTTCTCCAGGAGATCTTCCTGACCCAGGAATCAAACTGGGATCTCCTGCATTGCAGGTGAATTCTTTACCAACTGAACTATCAGGGAAGCCCTTGCTTCTGTTACCTCTGTACACTAAACAATATCCAGCACCTTATAAGTAGTCAATAAATATTTGTGTAATGAAAGAAGAAATAAGTAAATGTTGTTAATGAAAATAATATATTTCTTAAATGTAACCACAAAATTAAAAGTTAGGGCCTAAAAGGCATCAGAATATTCATACTACACACTTAGAAGATTAACAGTGAATATTATTTAATCATGAAATAACTAAAAGTAAAAATGATTTGAATTTAAAATATCATTCTTAATTTAAAATAAAGCTATTTTTCTTTTTCAGTTCTATAAATAACTTAATTTTATCTTTCATAATTTAGTCTTAGGTGTTAAACACAGTAAATTAACTAACTACACTTTCAGCCTTTATTAGAGACAAGTGCCTAGAAGAATCAGATTTTTTATGTTTGCAAANAAAATAAAGCTATTTTTCTTTTTCAGTTCTATAAATAACTTAATTTTATCTTTCATAATTTAGTCTTAGGTGTTAAACACAGTAAATTAACTAACTACACTTTCAGCCTTTATTAGAGACAAGTGCCTAGAAGAATCAGATTTTTTATGTTTGCAAAGATACATTGCACTCAACAGACAAGAGCAGAATATATGGAATCTTTATATAGTAGATTTGAATGGAGATTGAAATCAGTTCTTCAAGCTATATTGAAATCAATATTTTTAGGAATGTATTTAGGAGAAATCATGAAGTGTTTTAAAGCTGTATACAATATAAACTTTTTCTATATAATCTGTGAACATAATTAATATTAAAAAGTAGTAAGGCTTTGAAGACTCTAAAGAGAATTCAAGATTTGAAACAAGAAAAATAATTAAAATCCCAAAAGAGCAAGTGATTTGGAGAACACATCAATTTCTTAATAAAGTTGAATTTATTCTTAGAGAAAGATGAGAGATTTGATTGACAAGTCAGGAATCAAAGCCTTATATTAAGTCCTAGAATTCATAGTGATAGTTAACCATGTTGACTTGCCAAAATCAACACTGACAAAGGTAATAGTATTTCTTAGCTTTTTTCTACTACTAGTCCTTACAGAAATCACCGAAATATTGCAAGTTAACAGAATACTGGTAAGTATTTGTACTTGGTACCTTATAAATAAAATAACAAACTGCTTAGTATTTTGGATACATGGTTTGCAGTCTTACTTGAAAATTACTTTTCTTCTTTAACAGAATTTTTTTAAACACTTTTTTTTTCCTTCAAAGACTTATGAGAAGAATTTTTAATTTCTTTAGTGAGTGCTTATTGACTGATGAATTTTTGAAAGTAAATTTGCATTGTCTTACATGATTTATAGTCATATATATTATAAATGATGTTTACTTAGATATCTTATCATCCTGATATATATGATCAATGGTTCAATCTCAGAACATAGAAAGCAAACAAAATAGAATTTTATATGTACCTCAAAATAAATTTTGTTTAGTTACTCAATACACATTAAAGTATAAATTGTGGCAGTCTTTGAAGGGATACCTGAGCTAAATGGAATACCTTAACTCACATATTCTACATTATGCTTAATGAAAATGTAATAATAAATCTTAAAAGTAATCTGTCTTCCAAATGCTCCACTCTTTAAAATATTCTTTTTAAAAAAGAAAGCTTCTCGTCAATGTTTTAACTGATTACATTTTTAATCTAAACATAATTTTAGGTGTCTCACTCCAGATTAAAAATATTATCATGGAGTCATTTCCCTGCATAGTAAATCAATCTTGTCCATTGTATGTCTTCCTACTCTGATTCTCTCTCATTAGTTAATGTGTTAAATAGAATTTTGGTGGCTCTACTTTCCATTGCTTTAAATGATCATTTAGTTAATAGATCAAGTTACTAAACTTCATTTATCACCGACTTAGAAAAGAGGTCCAGTTATGCTTAAATTACTCTGACCATTGTTTCAATGTCTGGAATTGTGTGTGTGTATATATATATACACATATACATACAAACATATATACATATATATTTGATAGAATTGTTCTAATTGAAATTCTATATGGAAAAATAGCTAAATTCTTATCAGTAAATATTATTTACCAAAATAGTAGGTCACATGCTATCAATTATCTATAAAGAATGATAGCAGATTAGTGTTCCCATATTGTTACATTGGGCTTCCCTGGTGGCTCAGAGGTTAAAGCCTCTGCCTGGAATGTGGGAGACCTGGGTTCGATCCCTGGGTTGGGAAGATCCCCTGGAGAAGGAAATGGCAACCCACTCCAGTACTCTTGCCTGGAGAATCCCATGGAGGGAGGAGCCTGGTAGGCTACAGTCCATGGGGTCGCAAAGAGTCGGACACAACTGAGCGACTTCACTT
>SJYX01002652.1:145957-230784 GCA_006410675.1 Oreotragus oreotragus
TATTTATTTTTTTACACGAACTCCCAAACATGAACCCCCCTCCCACCTCCCACCCCACATCATCCCTCCAGATCATCCAGTTCAGTTCAGTCACTCAGTCGTGTCTGACTCTTTGCGACCCCACGAATCACAGCAAGCTAGGCATCCCTGTCTGTCACCAACTCCCGGAGTTCACCCAAACTCATGTGCATTTAGTCGGTGATGCCATCCAGCCATCTCATCTTCTGTTGTCCCCTTCTCTTCCTGCCCCCAATTCCTCCCAGCGTCAGGGTCTAGGGAGTGCCTAATTTTATTCTTTCACATGTAGCTGTCCAGTTTTCCAAGCACCACTGATTGAAGAGTCTGCCTTTTCTCCATCGTATATTCTTGCTTCCTTTGTCATAGGTTCTGTGACCATAGGTGCATGGGTTTATCTCTGGGATTTCTATACTTTGTTTCTGCATGTTGAATATAAAACACAAGGTTTGTGTGAGGTCTGTCATACTTAGAATTTATTTTTACTATATTCTTCTTCAAAGCATTTTTACACTATTAGAATTCCAAAAAAATTATAAACTAATATACTTGCCAGTGTTTGGAGGAAAGCAATTTTATGAAGTGACAGATTCATGCCTTTTTTGAGTTGTTATAGCTATTTTTCTTTAATAACTCCAATTAAGATGACAAAATCAACTGTAAAAAAGAATAATGATGCTTCCGTGAGGAAGATGGTTGTTCATATTTAGTTCACTTAGATAAATTCATAGAACTTACAACATTAATATCTATCAAGGGTATCAATTCTTAACTGCAGTATATTGGTTTGTCTGGATTAATGAGAAAAGTTTCAAGTAATCTGGTACTTATAGAGAAAATTACATTTTCTATAATTACTGTAATAATTTAGTACTCATGAATATGGCAGTATGTTTTCATACTTGAGAGTAGAAGCAGTGAGATTATAATTTACAAAATATAAAAAAATCTATTTAAGTTTATTGTTCAATGATGATTAAAGTCCTGCTTATAGCTTAAACATAATTATTTTTGTGTTTTTGAGTTACAGTCATTCTTATCTTTTGCAACTCACAGTTGTGATTGTGCATCACTAACTCAGAAAATGATAGCAGAAGAAAAGACAGCAAAAATATACATGTATTGCAGATTAGCAGAAGACAGGTATATGTGTATATTTTTAGTAGCACTAAAACACTGTTATAAACAAATAAAATGCAAGCCACCTTGCATGTGAAAATTTCCCAAACAGGATATATGTCACAATCTATAAATCTTTTAGTGATATTTATTATAAAACTACACATTATTTGACAATGTGGTTATTCTTTAATAATTAACATACTTCATTGAGCAACATAAATATTACCTTTGGAGTAGTTCTAGAAAGCTCACATGCCATTTAGTTTATGTCTTTTTGTTTTTACTTGTAAAATGCCACTGTTAAGACTTTAAGGACTCTGTAATGACCTAGAGCGGTGGGATAGAGACTTAGCGAGGAAACTCAAGTGGAAGCAAATAGGTATACAGTATATACACATACATATTTATGACTAATTCAAGTTACTGTACAGCATAAACCAATACAACATTGTAAAACAATTATTCTCCAATTAAAAAATTAAAAATGAGATTTACTAAAGTTACTGTGAAATCTATAAATCTGACACTATCCATTGGTTAGCCAAAGTTACTTGTAATGATTTTAACCTTCTTTTTTTTGTAATTTTATTTTATTTTACTTTAAATACTGTATTTGTTTTGCTTTTTCATATATATATATATATATATATATTTTTAGTGCTTCCATTTTACTTTATTTTACTTTACAGGACTCTATTGGTTTTGGCATACATTGACATGAATCTGCCATGGGTGTACACGAACTCCCAAACATGAACCCCCCTCCCACCTCCCACCCTACATCATCCCTCCGGATCATCCCCATACACCAGCCCCAAGCATCCTGCATCCTGCATTGAACATAGAATGGTGATTCATTTCTTACATGATAGTATACATATTTCAATGCTATTCTCCCAAATCATCCCACCCTCTCCCTCTCCCTCTCCCTCTCCACTGTCTGTCTCTTATACACATCTTTCATTGAAATTGCTTAGAATTGCCAATTTTGAAATGTGTGGTGTTGATTCTTCTCTTAGGCTCCTGCTTTCATCTAATTTTTTTTTTCATCTTTTGACTAGTTATTTTAGGCTTGTACCAACACGTCTCCCTCTTCATTTTTCACTTCAGAAGCCAAGTAACATATTATGCTAAATCTTATTTGAAAATTCCCATTAAGATTGCAGACTTGAAGGCACATATTCAATTTTCAGTTGCAGTAGCTCTGTGACCTTTGACAAACCAATTGGCTTCTCTGAATGTCAAGCATTATTTGAAAACCTTATGACATCTTTCCAGGTCTAGATTATGCTGACTTTATAAACCTAACTCAATTATTTGAAATAATGTACAGACTTAACATATAACTGCACAGTGCATTGCTCTTATATTTTGCTGCCATATAATTTTGTCGTGATATATACAGTTTTTAAGATGCTACCTTTAGAAATGATTTTAATACATGGAATATCCTTTGCTTACATAGTGAACCAAGATTAGGAAGAAGGCCAGACAGTATGTTTCAATGCTATGCTTTTGTGAAATAGTATGCTGAAATATGTGAAATATTTCATAATTTCTGGTATTTAAAATGGCTATCTTATATGACTCAGTCTAATAAAATTTGAATATAGAATCTCCCTTTTTGACATATAGAAAACTTTGAATTATAGCAATCGACATAATATACAGGAGATTCTCTTGCTCCATTCTCATATAAATATTAGGAGGTGTTCATCTTTTATATATTTTTAAGATCATGTAAAGTCCCACATTAACTCTTACAACAGATTTTACTTTATTTTGATAATGTATATTTAAATATATGACATTTATCTTTTGTGTACTTTGAACTATTAATTTTCATTATATATATATAAATATTTAAAGTTGTATTACCGTAGCATATATTAAATTCATATTTATATAGAAAGTAACTACTCAAGGGAAATATAAAACACTCATAGAAAATAATGATTTAGTATAATATAAATTACATGGCTTTTCTATGTAATGCAAATGAGTCTATATTACTTACAAAACCTTTCATCATTTGAGATTTATTAATATTTAAGATCAGTGACATGAGAATGAATATTACTTTAGATTGCAACCAAAATTGATACACAGAGCAAAGCTACTACTTGTATTTTCTCTAAATGTTTTCTATTTTGAGACTCAAAACTGTGGAAGAAAAAGAAAATTGAACTTTCTACCTATTGAAGAAAAGTACATTTTATGGAATAAAAATAGAATAAAAACCAAGAAGAAAGAGAAAAAACACAACCCAAGTAATAATTTCTAAGACAGATTTTTCTCCTGTGGAGAAAAATTTACTGAGGGTGGAAGGAAAATTTACTGAGCTAAGCTTAGTATTTATGACAAGTTTTACACTATCATTTTACTAATCCATGAATATAAGGATTAATCACTATTTCCAGTGGCACAATATGCTTCTGTCAAGTCTTTTAAAAAAAGAAAATCCACTAGGCTGAACATTTCAGATAACAGTAATCAACCTAAGTTTGTTAAACTTCTGAATGCTTACAAGTAAACATGTCTTATTAATACATGTTTAAAAATGATAAAAATTATGATGAAAAAAATGAATCGCATTGTAACCCAAAATGGCATGTGGCCTATAATATTAATGATGAACTTTTGTAATTTTCTAATCTATTTGAGCCCTTTAAATGAGTGTCTTACCATGATGTCCAACTGTCCAACTGCTCAAATTTAAATGAAATGTTACTATAAATGACAATAAAATTAAATACACTAGATTGATGATGCAGAAGATATTCTATTTTTCAATACATGATTACAAAATACTCACTATGAAAAATATTCTTTGTATCAAAAGTTTGCCTACTCCCACCTGCAGGTTATGGAAAATAAATTTATTACTAGTAGTTAAGCAGAGATTGTTAATTCTTAAATCACATGTCCAATATTTATAGGTAAAAGAAGTCAAATAAAAACAACAACTAAAATGAGATTTGGCCCATGATGACAAGAATTATATAATTTTGAGCACTATGTCCTATAGGACTGACCTACTTCAACTTTACTTATTTCAATTTAAAGTTAAATAAATGCATATGAAATATTTCTTATGTGGAAGCAATACACAAAGTATAAATAAGTAAGGAGTCACTGTATTTTAGGTTAGGTTAGTTCAATTCAACAACCACTTTCTGAGCATCAACTAGGTGCTGGCCATTCAGTGTCTCTGAGGGAAGAAAGTAAACTAGATGTGGTAACAATCTTTGAGAAAAGTTATAATCATATAAATTCCCAGTCATCATCCATTGAAAAACTCCAATGACAAAATCAGGCAATGATAATTGCATAATTATGAGAAAAAGCTAATATTGTGTACATATTTTTCTTTACTTGTGTTTTTTTTGCCATCAGTATATATGTAAAACTTCTGAATTATGTTTCCAAAAATATTAGTGAATTGAGTTAAATACTCACCTATTTATACTTATCTAGATAAAGCCTAGTCAAAACCTTGCATTTGCCTGGTCAAATACATTATATTCCACTCAGGAAAACTATCAGTGGAAAATCTTATTTTAAACCTGAATGGGTCACATTATACAAGTTAATTATTGATTCTTTCTCAGAAGAACTAAAACTCAAAAGCATTTTTAACCTCTCAGAACTTGTGTTGCAGAAAACAAAAAATTTGTTCACTCATTTTCTACTTTGAACATTGATGTGATTTCTTGAACCACAGGAATATAAAATGAAAAGTAAGATAATTATTCTCCACTGCACATTCTTATTTACCTAATTAAAAGTAGCATGAATAGGAAGTAAGAGAGCAAAAAAGAAAAAGTCATTTTTTGCTTCCCTTTAAAAAAAATCGAGAACACTATTATAGTCAAAGTATGGTCTATATACCAAGTTTTAGTTTAGATATAGACACTTTGATGCCAAGAAGCACAATAAGTGTAAATTTTTCCTTTGCAGTGACTATTTCTTGTTTCCATGTTCCTTAATGATATCCTTTACCTTGAAGTCTTAGAACATAAAAGTCACATATTCAAAATTCTTCTTAATCTATTACAGTGACATATTTAACATTGAGACTTATCTCTTATATCATAATTTATTTTCCATTTCAATTCAGTGTTCAGTAGGTAATAATAATTAGTTGAAAATGTATTTTTAAATGCAATTAAATATTTGAAATTAGTTTGGTATGATGGAAAATATAATTTGAACTTAGTTCATGAATTAAAAGTGTAGTGTTTGCTGTAATGTAAGTTTATCATTGCATGCATATGGTAAAGCTATCTGAACCATATGTCTTCACTTTTGGAATAACATATGGAAAGTATTTAAAATAAGTACACTGTAAAAATATGACAGGTTTGATAAAGGGTACATTTCTAGTAAATAAACAATCCTCAGTGAGAGTAAAGCATGAATAACAGATAATGTGATTTAACTAGAAAACTCAGCTAGTTCAAAATGATGGTTCAAGTACTTAAAGAGGATTGCTAGATAAGATTATCACTGTGTTTGTTAATACAATCTTTATTGTGTAAGTGTGTGTCTGTTTGTGCGTGACATGGTAAGAAAGTTATGGTGATTCTAATCACACTGGAGTGAAGGGAAGTGAAAGTGTTAATCACTAAGTCAAGTGCAGCTCCTTTGTGACCCCATGAACTGTGTAGCCCACCAGTTCATGGACAGGCTCCGCTGTCCATGGAATTCTCTAGGCAAGAATACTGGAGTGGATAGCTGCCGGGGTCCAGCCCCAGTGGATCCAGGGAATTCAAAGCGGGGATGGAATCGGAGTCTGGGAAAGGACTATTTAATTAGAAATATAAACAGATTAGGAATAAATAGTATAGTAGGAAATTTAGGTAGAGAAAAGAGGCTGAATAACTTGGTTTACGGGGAAAACCAATAAAACCTCAAGACAAGAGGTTTGCACCATCTACATTAGGCCACCAGCACCCACTTGAATACTGAAGGGTGCCCCGCCTTAGGCTCCCTTTCGTGTGGATCTTAGTAGCCAGGGCAAGTAAGTAGACGTGGTGAGCCTCCCTGCTCCAGATGGGAATTCAGCCAGAAAAGGGGAGAAAAGAATGACATGGGGGAGACCAGCATTGGCGCAAGACTCAAGACTTTATTTTCAAAATCAGCTTATATACCTCAAGTTGTACATAAAGAAATAATGGAATATGCAGAGTCATGCAGGAGCAGCAGTCCTGACCAGATTTCTTTTTGCATACCTTCCTGTATACAAAAGGTCTCAGGTGGTTTATATTATCTTCTGGCCAAGAGGCCTGTTAACATTTTTATGGCTCTCTTCCTAGATAAATGTCTATCAACCAGAAAACTTTTTCCCTAGAAGAGTTTTTTCTTTACTCTGCATCACCCTCAAAGTACTAAATAAAGTTACATTCCTGTAGAACAAAGGTGCAATGGGTATATCAAAGAAAGTACTTAACTCAAAGATCTAATGTAAGACATGAAAGTTTGGCAGCAAGTATTGGCTCAACAAATGAAACCTTTAATCAGTCCTATTCTAATGATTTTGACTCCTCAGAAGCCCCTGCATTCCTAGGATGTTTTAAGATTCCTGTGCCTCTTGTGGTTGGGGGGCTACAAACAATTCACAAGCTGTAAAAAGTCCAGGGGAACCTGTTAGGCAAGCTAGAGCGTTATCAGAAGGGTTTTTGGATTGAAACACTCTTATTATGTCCCGGAGATTTATTATCTAAAAGCTCTAAATTAACCTTTTCCAGAGTATGTCAGAAGAGTGGAAAAGCACAGTACAATAAGGCGGGCAAATTCTTATTTTGGGGGGTACATGCTCAGGAAATACCAGGGGGAAACCCTGAGGCTTGACTCCCCTTGCCCATCAGGCCTCTGCTGCATGACCTTGTCATGGGTGGGATTCCTCACGCTGGCTCCCGGCAGATAGCCATTCCCTTCTCCAGGGGAATCGACCCAGACCCAGGGATCAAACCCCGGTCTCCTGCATTGTAGACAGATTCTTTACCCTCTGAGCCACCAAGGAAGCCCCAAAGCAACTAACACCTCCAGAGGAACTGCTGGAATATGAAACCAAGATTTTCTGTTTACTAGGCAGGTACTTTAACAAACTAAGCCAGGGCACCAAATGCATTCAGTTTAGTTCAGTTCAGTCACTCAGTCGTGCCTACCTTTAATCAGTCCTATTCTAATGATTTTGACTCCTCAGAAGCCCCTGCATTCCTAGGATGTTTTAAGATTCCTGTGCCTCTTGTGGTTGGGGGGCTACAAACAATTCACAAGCTGTAAAAAGTCCAGGGGAACCTGTTAGGCAAGCTAGAGCGTTATCAGAAGGGTTTTTGGATTGAAACACTCTTATTATGTCCCGGAGATTTATTATCTAAAAGCTCTAAATTAACCTTTTCCAGAGTATGTCAGAAGAGTGGAAAAGCACAGTACAATAAGGCGGGCAAATTCTTATTTTGGGGGGTACATGCTCAGGAAATACCAGGGGGAAACCCTGAGGCTTGACTCCCCTTGCCCATCAGGCCTCTGCTGCATGACCTTGTCATGGGTGGGATTCCTCACGCTGGCTCCCGGCAGATAGCCATTCCCTTCTCCAGGGGAATCGACCCAGACCCAGGGATCAAACCCCGGTCTCCTGCATTGTAGACAGATTCTTTACCCTCTGAGCCACCAAGGAAGCCCCAAAGCAACTAACACCTCCAGAGGAACTGCTGGAATATGAAACCAAGATTTTCTGTTTACTAGGCAGGTACTTTAACAAACTAAGCCAGGGCACCAAATGCATTCAGTTTAGTTCAGTTCAGTCACTCAGTCGTGCCCGACTCTTTGTGACTCCAAGAATGACAGCATGCCAGGCTGCCCTGTTCATCACCAAAACCCAAAATTTACTCAAACTCATATCCATAGAGTCGGTGATGTCATCCAGCCATCTCAGCCTCTGTTGTTCTCTTCTCCTCCTGCCCCCAATCCCTCCCAGCATCAGAGTCTTTTCCAGTGANTCTTATCCATTCATCTGCTGATGGACATCTAGGTTGTTTCCATGTCCTGACTATTATAAACAGTGCTGTGATGAACATTGGGGTACATGTGTCTCTTTCTATTCTGGTTTCCTCGGTGTGTATGCCCAGCAGTGGGATTGCTGGGTCATAAGGCAGTTCTATTTGCAATTTCTTAAGGAATCTCCACACTGTTCTCCATAGTGGCTGTACTAGTTTGCATTCCCACCAACAGTGTAAGAGGGTTCCCTTTTCTCCACACCCTCTCCAGCATTTATTGCTTGCAGACTTTTGGATCGCAGCCATTCTGACTGGTGTGAAGTGGTATCTCATTGTGGTCTTGATTTTTCATGTTTTGTTGGGCAATCTTGTCAAATGTATGTATGTCTTTGGAAGTGTCTTGTGATTGGAATTATACTTTAAAGGCATTGTTACCAGTAGAGGATATGAGCCAGAGACCATAAAGCAGAAGTATATGAGTGAAATTGAAGTGGTTGAACTATTAGCCGTACGTAAGATTCAATCGATGATGCATATTTATATAATGCCCTTGAAAAATCACAGTGTCTCTTTAATATATTTATATCAATGTAAATACCTGTTGGACTTCACAGATGCTTCAGTGTAAAGAATCTACCTGCCAATGCTTGAGATGTGAGCTAGATCCTTGGAGAAGGAAGATCTCTTGAAGAAAGAAATGGTAACCCACTCCAGTATTCTTACTGGTAAAATCTCATGGACAGAGAAGCCTAGTGGACTACAGACCATGGGGTCACAAAAGAGTAGGACACAACTTAGTGACTAAACAACAACGAAGTACCTATTATATCATAGGAATTTTGATTTTTCTATGCTCCAGTTTTCTTGGCCAACAAGTGGGGATAATAATTGTACCTGTCCAATAAGATTGTTGAGGGGATTAAGTGAGTTAGGCACTGTAAAGCAGTTAGAACTTCCTGCTCATGGTAGACATTCAAACATTGCTAACTTTCATAGAATTTATTGCCATTGAAGTTAATAATATTTCCCAAAGCAGTTTAAATTGCATTCTTTAACCATAATTTTGACAGGTATAGATAGTATTGGGCTTCCCTGGTGACCTAAAGTGTAAAGAATGTGCCTGCAATGCTGGAGACCTGGGTTTAATCCATGGATTTGGAAGATCTCCTGGAGAAGGAATGGCAACCCCCTCCAGTATTCTTGCCTGGAAAATCCCATGGACAGAGGAGCCTGGCTGGCTATAGTCCATGTGGTCCCTAAGAACTGGGCATGACTGAGCAACTTTTGCTTTAGATAGCACCATGTCAATTCAGTTCAGTTCAGTTGCTCAGTCATGTCCGACTCTGTGACCCGCAACACTCATGAATCGCAGCACACCAGACCTCCCTGTCCATCACCAACTCCCGGAGTTCACTCAAACTCATGTCCATCGAGTCAGTGTTGCCATCCAAGCTTCTCATCCTCTGTTGTTCCCTTCTCCTCCTGCCTCCAATCCCCCCCAACATCAGGGTCTTTTCCAATAAGTCAACTCTTCGCATGAGGTGGCCAAAGTATTGGAGTTTCAGCTTCAGCATCAGTGAACACCTGGACTGATCTCCTTTAAAATGGACTGGTCGGCTCTCCTTGCAGTCCAAGGGACTATCAAGAATCTTCTGCAACACCACAGTTCAAAAGCATCAATTCTTCAGTGCTCAGCTTTCTTCACAGTCCAACTCTCGCATCCATATATGACCACTGGAAAAACCATAGCCTTGAGTAGATGGACCTTTGTTGGCAAAGTTATGTCTCTGCTTTTTAATATGCTGTCTAGATTGGTCATAACTTTCCTTCCAAGGAGTAAGCGTCTTTTAATTTCATGGCTGCAATCACCATCTGCAGTGATTTTGCAGCCCCCGAAAAATAAAGTCTGACACTGTTTCCACTGTTTCCCCATCTATTTCCCATGAAGTGATGGGACCAGATGCCATGATCTTCATTTTCTGAATGTTGAGCTTTAGGCCAACTTTTTCACTCTCCTCTTTCTTTTTCATCAAGAGGCTGTTTAGTTCCTCTTCACTTTCTGCCATAAAGGTGGTGTCATCTGCGTATATGAGGTTATTGTTATTTCTCTCAGCAATCTTGATTCCAGCTGTGCTTCTTCCAGCCCAGCGTTTCTCATGATGTGTACATGTGTACTGCATAGAAGTTAAATAAGCAGTATGACAATATACAGACTTGACGTACCAGTCTGTTGTTCCATGTCCAGTTCTAAATTTTGCTTCCTTGCCTGCATATAGGTTTCTCAAGAAGCAGGTCACATTTTGACAAATATGCTGATACAGTTTTAGGGAGTGTTTGTGTGTATGTGTGTGTGCTTAATCACTCAGTCTTGTCCAACTCTTTGAAACTTCATGCCTATATCCTCTCAGGCTCCTCTGTATGTAGGACTCTCCAGGAAAAATATGGAGTGGTTGCCATTCTCTTCTTCAGGGGATCTTCCTGACCCAGGGAATCGAATTTGCATCTCCTCATTCAAGGTGGATTCGTTACTGTCTGAGCCACCAGGGAAGCCCTTTATGGAGTGTATAGCACCATTCTGATCACTGTGGGAGATACCAGTATATCCTGCAAAATGTGGAGTCTAGAAGGGAAGGCAACATGAAGCACATGGATCTTATGCAGAGGAGAAAGGAATACATGGTGTATTGGAGATAAAAATCAAACTATTGTAGGGAGCAGAGAAGAGAGATATTAATTTTTATATGGCTTGCAGGAAGTACAAATTCTATTTTTGGAATGGATTTTGAAATTATTTTTTCTACTCTTTAGAAGAAACATCTTGAAAGAACAATTAATAAAGGCCTCCACTTGTTCTCTTACCGGGGAAGGCAATGGCACCCCACCCCAGTACTCTTGCCTGGAAAATCCAATGGACGGAGTAGCCTGGTGGGCTGCAGTTCATGGGGTCGCTAACAGTTGGACAGACTGAGCGACTTCACTTTCACTTTTCTCTTTCATGCATTGGAGAAGGAAATGGCAACCCACTCCAGTATTCTTTCCTGGAGAATCCCAGGGATGGGGGAGCCTGGTGGGCTGCCATCTATGGGGTCACACAGAGTCGGACACGACTGAAGTGACTTAGCAGCAGTAGCAGTTCTCTTACAAGCCTAGACAATCCCAAGTGTCTAGACAATTCCTGTAATCCCTGTACTTAATTACAGAAATATATTTTGTATCTCTTTCAGCATAAAAGGAACATACCCATTACTCCTATCTGAGTAATCAGTGGGCTTTCATGTTTCAGAGTGATTTTGATCGTAGCTTCTCCAAATCAAGTTTCATACCCTGAACGTCTCAGTTTCTGGCTGCTGAATTCCCTTTTTTCAGGAAGTGAATTTTCCATCCACTCAATTACTTTTTCCCTCTGGTACAAATCTAGAACTTTATCGTATCATTAAAAAAAAAAAAAATCCTGGTGGGCTGCCGTCTATGGGATCACACAGAGTCGGACACGACTGAAGTGACTTAGCAGCAGCAGCTCAGGTCCAGGTCCACTGTGGATCCCTCAGAAGCTCAACTAGTGTAGCAGCAGTGACCAGCCAGAGGTGATGCAGATTCTGGAACCTCAGTCTGCGTTCCGGACCCTGGTCTGAGTGCCCAGACTCCCTCAGGATGGACCCTGAGAGCCAGGCATACTGCTCTCCACTGAGCTGAGACCCATCTGCTGCTTTCAGGTGCAAGAATTTACTGCCCAAATGGCCACTCATCTCAAGCTGTGAGTCTCCAGACACAATCAGAGAGGACCCTTGAGGGCCTCCCAGATCCCAGGAAACAGCTTGCACCCAGAACCTCAGGACCCAAAGTCATGTCTTCACAGCCCCCAAGGCCCATGTTCAAGTTCAGGGTTTTCTAAACCTTTCTTGGGGCCAGGGAAGAGCAGATAATTAAGAACAAGCAACGCTGACAAAAAGGAAAAAAATCATTTCAGCCACACTGCCCTTCCACGGGCTTCGTTGTGGTACAGACCTCTGCTTTACAGCCTGGTTTATTTTTGGATGGTGCTCTTCACACGAGTACTACCAAGTGTGAGTCAGTGGGGACTGCGAGCTTGGAAGAAGCTGTCGGGCCTTTTCTGTGTGTTTCTTTCTCTCTGTTCAGTTTTGAGATACTTCACATAAAAGACTCCATAAAAATAAACTGTGGAAAGTACAAGGCCAATAAAAATCCCAGTGGAAGCTGAACACTAGTTTATTTAAAAAGCCAAAGAACATGCACTTACCTCCTTCTGGATTCCCAGCTGCCTAGTTCCTGGGCCTGGCACATGGTCAATGCCCCATAAATATTAATTGATCGATCCATTAGTTGGTTGCTCACCCATCTGCAGAGCAACGGTCTACCGCACTGCTTGCACACACACACACACAAGCCTGAGGAGAGAGTCCTTAGGCTCTGATGGGAGAGTTGCTAAGTTGGTAGGGGAGCCTGCCACAATGCCCTGCCTTCTACTTCCAGCTCTGCTTATTAAGAGTCAAATAATGATGTGGCAGGAAGTGAATTGCAAACACTGCCAAATTCTAAGAGAGAAGCTGGACACATGCCTTTCAGGCCTCACGCATTTGGTCCTCTTAGTCTGTGCCAAGCCCTGTGCTTTGCAGCAAAAATCCAGATGCTGCCATCTTACTGCATCTTATTAGCTGGACAGAATAGGGTGCATGCAGAAGGCAGCTTCTTTGTTCTTTTCTAATGTCTTTCAAACTCAATGCTCAGATGCATTTCCCCCCACCCCCCACCCCGGGGGTCTTTCATATAAAACCTTGGGCAGGTCTATAACTTTGAGCACCCAGAACAGTCCTTTTCAGTGTAAGACTCCCTCTGACTTCTTATCTAACTCTTGGGCTCTCTCTGTCTTGAGGCCAGGACTATTTTGGGCTAGAAATAGGCATAGGAAGTGAGTACTTCAGTTTCTCCTTTCTTACCCAAATTCACACCCACATTCTACCCTCCACACCCAGCATCTGACACCTCTGCATCTGGAATCCAACACAGGGCCCTCTGCTGACTGTTTGTCCTGAGAAAACCCTGGGCTTACCCTAAGAATTTCCTCAAGAATTCCTTTCTGAGATACCTCCAAGGGCAGCTCCATGGCTTGGGTGATGTTGCCATTTGCCAGTTGTTTATAATGCCCTCCCTCTTTTCAAATGAAGAAAGGGCCACCTTCAGATCATGCTGAAACTTCTTTAGAACACGCCCTGCCGATACATGAGCAGTCATGGCGTGGTTGAAGCAGAGTAAAGAAGACCACTTTTCAAAATTAAACTTTTTTATTTTGAGATTATTGTCGATTCACATGCAGTTATATGAAACAATACAGATGACCTCCTGTGCTCTTCGCTCAGTTTGCCCCAATGGTAGCATCTTACAAAACTAGCAGAACATCACAGCCAGGATATTGACATTGATGGATCCATCCCTCTTGTTCAGATTTCTTTTGTTTTACTTGTACTCATTTTTCTGTGTGTATTTTAAGTTCTATACAACTTAAAATTTATATACATAATACTGTACAGCAGCTGTGTTTCAATTTTTTGAAACAGTTCTACATAATTTTACCACAGGAGTAGGTTCGTGTATCCACCACCACAGTCAAGATATGAAACAGTCTATCACCATCAGAATGGTGCCCCTTTATAAGTACACCCACTTCCCTCCTATCTGCCCCTCCTCCCCTGCTGCTGCTGCTGCTAAGTCACTTCAGTCATGTCCGACTCTGTGCAACCCCATAGACGGCAGCCCACCAGGCTCCCCCGTCCCTGGGATTCTCCGGGCAAGATCACTGGAGTGGGTTGCCATTTCCTTCTCCAATGCATGAAAGTGAAAAGGGAAAGTGAAGTCGCTCAGTCATGTCCAACCCTCAGCGACCCCACGGACTGCAGCCTTCCAGGCTCCTCTGTCCATGGGGATTTTCCAGGCAAGAGTACTGGAGTGGGGTGCCATCACCTTCTCCACCCACATCCCCTGCTTCCTCCTAAATATAGAGTAACCACAAATCTATTCCCCATTTCTATAACTTTGTCATTTTAAGAATGCTGTATAAATGGAATCATGCTGTGAAAACCTTCGCGACTGACTTTTTTTCCGGCATAATTCTCCAGAGATGCATTCAAGCGCGAATCAGTAGTTTACGCCTCTTGGTGTGAATGTACCAACATTTGTTTAACCATTCACCTGTGTGAAGGGCATCCAGATTATTTGCAGTTTTTGGCTATTACAAATAAAGTTGCTATAAACATTCATTTACACACAAAACATTCATTTTGTGTGAATATGTTTCCATTTCTCTGAGACAGATGCCTAATATGCAGTTGCCGAGTCCTGTGGTAATTGTATCGTTTTTATAAGGAATTGCCAGTCTTCCACAGTGACTGTACAATTTTATATTTCCAACAGCAATGTATGGATGACCAGTTTATCCATATCTTCACCAGCATTTGAAATTGTCATCATTTTTTACTCAACCATTCTGATAGGTGCATAAAGATATCTGTGGTTTGACTTTGCATTTCTCTAATCACTAATGAGATTTAACATCTTTTCACATGCTTCCTCGGGGAAGCCAATGGCACCCCACCCCAGTACTCTTGCCTGGAAAATCCAATGGACGGAGTAGCCTGGTGGGCTGCAGTCCATAGGGTCGCTAACAATCGGACAGACTGAGCGACTTCACTTTCACTTTTCTCTTTCATGCATTGGAGAAGGAAATGGCAACCCACTCCAGTATTCTTGCCTGGAGAATCCCAGGGACGGGGGAGCCTGGTGGGCTGCCGTCTATGGGGTCACACAGAGTCGGACACGACTGAAGTGACTTAGCAGCAGTAGCAGTAGCAACATATGCTTCCTTGTCATTTATATATAATCCTCAGTGAAATATCTGTTCATTTGCTATTTTCTAATTGGATTTTTGGTATTCTACTGTTAAATTTTGAGAGTTACATTCTAGATACTAGTCTTTTGTTGGATACATAGCTTGCAGATAATTTCTCCCAGTTTACAGTTTGTCTTTTCATCCTCTTAATAGAAACTTTCACAGAGAAAAGGGTAGATTTTTCATTTTTCCTTTTATGGCTTGTGATTTTGATGTCAAGTGTAAGAATCATCACCTAGCCCTAGAACCCAATCCAGGGTTTCCCAGGTGCCACAGTGGTAAAGAATCTGCCTTCCAGTTCAGGAGACACAGGGATCCAGGTTTGATCCCTGGGTCAGGAAGATCCACTGGAGGAGAAAATGGCAACCCACTCCAGTACTCTTGCCTGGAGAATCCTGTGGACAGAGGAACCTGGAGGGCTGCAGTCCATGAACTCGCAAAGAGTTGGACACGACTGAGTATGCATGCAATGCAACAACACAAGAACCAATCCTTTCCTTTGATTCTTCTAAAATTCTCATGGCTTTACGTTTATATTTGAGTCTGTGATCCATTTGAGTTTATTTTTGTTTAAGGTGTAAAATCAATAGGGTTAATGGGGGATTTCTGTTGTTGTTTTGTTATGGGTTTGGTGTTTTTTTTTTGGTCTATGTATGTTCATTTATTGAAAGGCCATTTTTTTCCCCATTAAATCTCTTCTGTACCTTTGTCAAACATTAATTGGGAATACTTGTGCAGGGTTATTTCTGCATTCTTTATTCTGTCCCATTGAACTATATGTCTATCCCTCTGATAGACTATACTGACAAAGTATAGATTATACTTTGATTATTGTAGCCATATAGTAAACCTTATTATTTAGTACAGTGATTCTTCTCACTTCAGTCTACTTTTTCAAGATTATTTTAGCTGTTCTAGGGTTTGCACCTTTTCAGAACATTTTTAAAAATAAAAATATAAAATAAAATTTATAAAACGGATTTTAGAATAAGCCTATCTATGTCTACAAAATGCTTTCCTGGGAATCTGATAGGAATCACATTAGGCCTGTAAATTAATTTGGGGAGAACTGACATCTTTACTATGTTGAGTTGGGAAGGCCATTTTTGCTCTGCAGTTTAGTAATGAATGTGTGTATGTTTGAGCAACCTAATACAAATAGTGTTCTGGCAGATAACAGAAGCTTAATAAATATTTTTGGCAGAAAGGAAGGATGGGAGAGCCTGGCAAAATCCTGAAAAGCTTGCATCAGTGGTTCCCAAATTTGGCCACACATACAATCCTCTGCTGCCATTAGTAAAAGCACAGATTTCTGGGTTTCACTTCAGCCGGCCCTGCTGGTTCAGATTCTCCAGGCTGAGGCCAGTGGACCTCTATTTTTAACACTCTCTGTAATTGATTCTTAGGTACAGTCAGGTTTGAGAACACACAATACAGAAACTAGACATGAAAACAGTTTGCAGGCAATGAGCTGAGCCCCTTAGGACCACACTGTTCTTTTTGATATTTGCCCTGAAACAAAGGAAGTGGCAGCTGAAATCAAGTTCACTTAAGGCAAATGAACAAGTCCTTCAAGAAATATGGCTCAAAATGCATAAACAGCCTTGGAGGGAGGGGGAAGGTCCTTTCCTATAAGGAGAAAGAGTAGATTCATTTTGAAACTGTAGCCATCCATTTCTTTTCCAAAGAGAAAATAAGAAACCAGAGTTCAGAGGACTGCAAGCAGTTGCAAAGTTGTAAATACTGTTATTTATTCATTGCATTGACAACTTGATTAATCCCCTAAACTTGAGGCCATGAAACTGTGCAATAGGGCCCCGAGGGAGCTGACTTCAGCCCTGAGAGT
This sequence comes from Oreotragus oreotragus, assembly GCA_006410675.1. Lineage (NCBI taxonomy): Eukaryota > Metazoa > Chordata > Mammalia > Artiodactyla > Bovidae > Oreotragus > Oreotragus oreotragus. The sequence goes on from SJYX01002652.1 coordinate 162,843, forward strand.
GTTGGAAGCAAGACTGTTCAGATGCCTGTAAACTTCTTTCCAAATAACCTTTCAGACTTTTCTATTATAAAAGAAAGTGAAAGTGAAGTCCCTCAGTCGTGTCTGACTTTTTGTTTGTTCTTTCTCTCTGCTGTTTCAATTTTTTTTTAATTTTCAGTGTAAAATTCATCATTTAAGTAATAAATACATAAAGTAAAGGAATTTTTACCAAAATATTCCCCTAAGTCCATCACCCAAACACTGGGCAGTTTCTACTAATATTCCATTGGCTCGCCTTCCCTGCCCTTCATTGTATTCCTCTGTGTGCATACACGCTCTTCTGCTGCTTTTTATTCAACTAGCATACAATTTGGAGTTGTTATGTCAAACATTTTCCTAGGTTGTGACTTTTCAGTATTTACTTTACTTGTTTTCTTGGCTGCGTAACATTCAGTGGTGCTAATTCCACCATGTTGTCTTTAGGATTACCATCTTTTCTTCTATTACCAGTTCTAGTCCATTCTTTTTTTTAACCAAAAATAATTGTCTTTAATATTATTACTGATATATTCTAAGGCATTCCCGCCATTTTTAGTTTGCTGTTTTCATCAAGAATAATGAGACAAACATCTTAAACAGATATTTTCTTATTCTGAATTATTTCTTTGGAATAAATTCTCGGAATATCATTGTTCGGTCATTGAGCATAAGTATCTTTATGGCTTTTGGTATTTCTGAGAATACCAAATTCACCAAAATTTTGCCAAAATTGGATAGTATTTTTAAAATTTTGCAAATGTGGTAGATGCAAATGTATATATTGGCATTCATTATTTTTTATTAGAATATGTCTACCATTTGTATTTTTATCATATACATTGTCTGTTTAAATACTTTATTGCTCTATTATAAATTATAATGACCTTTCTAAATATTATAGACATTAATCTGTATTCACAATTATGTACATGTTTCCCTATCCACCGCTCCTATTTTTACATTAATTTTGTCATTGTTACTAAACAGAAGTTTTAACTTTTCCAGTACTGTCAACTTTGCAACTATTGTTTGTTATACGCTTTGTCTATTGCAGGCTACCGGAGAAAGTTACTATGCCTCTGTAGACCTGATAAAACCAGAGTCTATTTTCTTCCAGTTTTCCTATGCTTTTTTTTTTTTAATCACACTGTGTGTAGTTTTAGTGGATGAGGTGAATTTGGAATCTCAGTCATCTTTGCCAGCTGCTTCAGTTCTGCTGGTGGAGCCGGCCTCCTCCCCCGCACTGAGCACTGACTCCCGTGAGCCCCTGTCGTGTAGCCCTCGCTGTTCCTTGGCCCACACCGTTGTATAAGAGACAGGTGTAGTTTTAGTGGATGAGGTGAATTTGGAATCTCAGTCATCTTTGCCAGCTGCTTCAGTTCAGCCAGTGGAGCCGGCCTCCTGCCCCACACTGAGCACTGACTCCCGTGAGCCCCTGTCGTGTAGCCCTCGCTGTTCCTTGGCCCACACCGAGGCCCACCAAGCCTGTTTCCTGTGTGCGCGGGACAGCTCCAAGCTTTAGGACTTTAGTGGCCATCCGGTAATAGCGGATCTGCCATTTCACTCCTCCTTATTTCTTAGAGGGTCCCATCTGATTTTTCTTTCCTATAATTTTTAGAATCAGAGCCCAGAAAGGAAAATATTCTTAAAAGAATGTATAACCATTTGGAATTGCATGGGAAAAACCCAGACAGATAACAAAACATATTACTCCCATAGCCTTTGAGCCAAGTCTCTCATCAGATTTCTGCAAGGGATCTGGGGGCACTTTGAATACCATGGAAATTCCTTCAACCAATGGAGAACCCAAAAGTACCAGCTGCAACAAAGCATGTGTCCCAGAAAGTGTGACTGCGGCACACTTACGGTACAGTGAGAATGTACCCTTTATTGGTTTATCTCGATGCGAGAGGTTGATTCTCAAATTCTTTCAGCAGAGGAAGTCCCACTTTGAGCTCGCAGGGGCACGTGCATGCGCCTGCATTCACACACACACACACGCAGAGCTTTATTTAACATAAACCCCAGAACTAAAGAGGGTCATACTCACTATTCAAAAACTGAGTTTCAGAAGTGACAGACATGCTTTTTTTTTTTTAAAGTTGCTTCTTAAGTGGGCCAGACCTTCCATCCCAAGTCACCTTCTCAGAGCCCCTTTGGCCTCCTTCCTGATTGTAGAGTATGTGGGTACATTCTTTAGACCAACATCTGAGGCTCTTCCATGTGATCAGGGTCAGAAGGATGTCCAGGCAGAAACCCTCAGGTTCTGCCTCTGGAGACTGTCCCACTTTTTCTGTTCACCTAAAACAATAGCAGCTTTTATTGGATTGCTTTGCCATTTGGCCAGCAGCCTTCCCTAAACAGAGCAGTTCAATTGTCTTTTTAATCTTACTGGACAGCAGTGGTTGTTTTAGCCTCAGAAGAGAGAAGCAGGAGGACGCATGACATGTGATGGAAAAACGTGTGTGTTATACAAGTCCACGTGGACAGGCACATTCTAGGGGAAATGTGACAATGCACCAAAAGGATAATCAGACAGCAGCAGTGTGAATCTGCCCCTCATAGCTGCATGATCTCAGACAAATTAAATAAACCTCCTAAGCTCCGTTTAAAAAAGAGGAATAAGAATACCACTCAAAGCTGAAGATTCAATGAAGTCATTTATAGAAAGTACCTATATACTATTACTGTCTTAATATCTAAAAGAACCAAATAAAATAATTTGTTACACTGTAATCAGACAGCAGCAGTGTGAATCTGCCCCTCATAGCTGCATGATCTCAGACAAATTAAATAAACCTTTTAAGCTCCGTTTAAAAAAGAGGAATAAGAATACCACTCAAAGTTGAAGATTCAGTGAAGTCATTTATAGAAAGTACCTATATACTATTACTGTCTTAATATCTAAAAGAAACAAATAAAATAATTTGTTACACAATTTTAAAGGATGCATGACTCCATCCATAAGCAAAGTCCCATTATACCCTCTAAAACGTCTCCGTACTTCCAGGATGAAAGAGAAAATGTATACAACAGAGGCCCTTAACATTTGGGAGATTTATTCTCCTGGAGAAGGTGGAGAATGTTAAAAGTTACTTTTTCCAAAAGATGCAGCAAGTCAACATTCTAACTGTAGAGCTCCCCACCTGCCTCGAAGCACATCTGTGGGCAGCTCCATGGAGCCCAGGCTGGGACTCACGCCTTGAGCCTCACCGCCCGCAGGCCCACCTCCTGTCAGCAGGGAGAATAAGGGACCGTGTCAGGACTCAGCTTAACTGCATCCCAAGCCACCAGCCGCCGGAGGGCGATTCCGTCTACCCTGAATCTTCACATCTCTGCCATAAACCAGTGCTTCTCCTCACCCCACCTCACACCCCATGCTCAGGCACAAGCTCTTTGTCTACAAGGGAAAAAAGAAAGACAGTGCATTGAATGCATTAATAAGGTTGCCTCATCTCACTGCTGTAATTTCCTCCTTTCTGATTTATGATTAAAAGTAGCTAACACTTTTGAGTTCTTACTACATGCCACATAGTGTGTTAAACACGTGACACAAATTGTCATCTAACACTCCCAGGAACAGCGCGAGGTGGATTCCATTATCTCCACATGGCAGTCAGTTAGCTGCATCTTAGATGGTTTAAAGGGGCTACGCTTGTGGCTCAGCTGGTAAAGAATCCGCCTGCAATGCAGGAGACCTGGGTTTGATCCCTGGGTTGGGAAGATCCCCTGGAGAAGGGAAAGACTACCCACTCTAGTATTCTGGCCTGGAGAATCCCATGGACTCTACAGTCCACAGGGTTGCAAAGAGCTGGACATGACTGAGCGACTTTCACTCCACTTCACTTCACCAGATGGTTTAAAAGTCACTTGCTGCAGGTCATTTAGTCAGTGAGGGGCGGAGCCTAGCTTGGCGCTGCGCTCTCGTGACTCTGCTTCCTCCCTTCAGGGCACTGCAGATCTCCTAGGACATTCCATAAGCACTGACACTTTCGGTCCTTAACTGTCTCCCCATGGATCCCCAAAGCATTGCTCGCCCTATTTTCTTTTAGCTCTCCAGCTCTGAGGAGCCCCCTCTAGGAAGACTGCCCTCCACGTATAAGCTGCTCTCTGCTTGCTTTACACTTTTGTGAACCCATAATGCCTCACTCCTAAAGTTGTCAGAGTGCCCAACTTTCCCATAAATGGCATGCAGGGTCTTCAAAGCCTCCATGCCATCCTCTCTATTAACGCATTGCTTCCTATTTCAGATAAGAGCCAGCCCATTTGCCGTATTTGAATTTCAAATATCCACCCACCTTATCAGCTTGCCTGCCACTGTCCTTTGAGAGTCCAGTTCAGTCATTTGTGATGAAAATGTAGCTGGGACACAATATAAATGAAAGTGAAAGAGTGTGTTTCAATTATACCTAAATCTTCACAGCCAGTGCCTTGGTAAGTTTCAGTGTGTCATGAAAATGTGTTGATGCGAAAGCTTCTTGAACATTCAGCATTTTTCAAATACTGGAACTACCTGTGCTGTAGGCACGTGAACAGAATTCGAGAGTTTAACCCTCTCCACTTGCAGTCTGACAGTTTTTGTGACACTTACTCCTCCCGTGTCTTCATCAGTCTGATCTGGCTCCAGCCTGGTCATCCCAGCTTCTGGTAGCAGTTTGTGTGAACGGTTTGGCTTTCTTGATCAAGAAAGAGCTCCCTGTGTTAAAACCACAGGGGCTCTTGAGAGGGGCCACATCACATGTCACCAAGACTCTTCTCTGAAATACACTTAGCCCACGGGAAGGCAGAACCACACAAAGTAACCACTGAGCGAGCGCTGAGGAGAGACAGTGGGCCCGGCCACATGCTGCAGGCAACAGAGGTCCATGAAGGGGTCCTGAAGTGGGAGACCTGGGGCTGGATTCCGACTCCATCACTGACTTACTGATGACCCTGGGAAAGTCCTGGATGTGCCATCAGTGTAGCGTGGAGTGTCAGGGCTTAGGGTTGTCGCCTTGGAACAGGGAATATGACAAGTACCACGAAGAGGGGTGACCCCAGAGGGGAACAAGGGGAATTCTGCAATGCCCATGGACCACCCCTCAGCCAACGTAGACACTGACTCCCTCCAGAAGAATGTAGCCCAGCCTCATTCCACCCAGAGTGCCACCCACCTGAGGGGCCGTCATCTGCGTCCTCAGCCTCCTCGAAGCCTCCCCACTCGCTCTCACTCTCATGGGACACTTCTGGAGGCAAAGACTGTGAGAAAGCACTCCAGGAACAGAACTGTGCTAGGGGAATGGTCCCTGAATCTGCCTCCAAACACTCTCCACAGGGTAGCTGGTCTCCCAGAGAAGGGTTGATAGTAAGATACACTTCATCCTCCGAGGTAGGAGAAGGGGTCCCAGGTGGATGGTGCATGTCCCATTCCTCATTATCACTGTACAGTTCAGGACTAGCAAACAGAAATCCACGTGTCTTCCAGGGTTGGTCACAAATCCCACTTCCCACCTTCCCTTGCCTTCAGGATGCTGGCATGACATGTCACAGGCAAGCCAGCCGGGCTTCAGACAGTTCCTTCCAGAGACCCCTCTGGGGCCAGGAGGTGAACAGTGAACAGGGTGCGGCCCTTGACCTTGAGGAGTCTGTGATTTAATGGGAAGAATGAGCGGTGAACAGATGTTACAATCAGGTAGTTAGTGCTACAGAACAGAATGTTATGAGAGTGGGCGAGCTCCTTGCTGAGTGCAGGAGATGGTGGGGGACTCGCCAGAGGACACGGATCAAAAGCAGAGCTCTGACCCATGCTTCATATGGGAAGACAGTCAGACCTCAGGTAAGTTGATTAACTTCTCTAGAGCCTCAGTTTTTTCATCTGAAAAAATGGGAAGGTCACGAAATTTATAGGAGTGTTGGAATGCTTAAGTTAAATGATTCTGATACAGCCAGCCATGGCTCCTGGTACAGGTAAGTTCTCGGTAAATGGAGGAGGTCGTGATTACTATGATTATAGTTCTTTCACCAGAGGAATTAGATGGAAAGGACCAAAGCAAGAGGCTCAGAACAACTCAAGCAGGTGACCTTCAAAGCACTTTGTGCAAATATCAGGTCCTTTTCTGAGCATTTCAAAAGTGCTTATTTGGAGAGGCAGCTAGCTGGAGTGACATTTACTCCCTGCGTGACATGGGAGCAGGTGAACGGCGAGGCTCATTGTCTGGCGACGAAGATGCAGAAGCAATGGTGAAAGAATAAGGCTTCCAGGGGTTTCCAAAAGTCACCACACATTCCTTTTTGATTAGAAAGAGCAGTCCATGAAGATGGCAGAGCAGTTTGCATAGGGCTTCCAACATGCAAAGAAGGTACTCAGAAAATATCTGTAGAGAGTCTGGTTAGAGAAGCTGAGTAGGAAAATCTACGAGAAATGCAGACAGGTTGATCTTTGTACCAAATACACAATTCCTTGTTTATCAGCCTCCTTACCCACCCCCATATCAACAGGTTGGTTTTGTCAGTATCTCTTGCCCTCCCCTTCCCTTTCCTGCAATACGTCTTTCCCTTAAAATCAGCGCTGGCAACTCCCTATAGCCAAGAGCTCCCAAACACCCATACAGCTGGCCCTCCTTCTGGTACAGCCAGAGTAGCTGTCTCAACCTGAGGTTTCCTGTCAAAGAGACATCCTTTCTGCTCATGAGAGATACAGGGTTCAAGTAAACGTGCATTTCATGTAAATATACACACAGTCAGGTGCTTAAAAAGGGTCTCTATTCTGTAAGGACATTCACTTTAAGAAAATATTTTAAAATCTCTAAGCACTTTAAGAAATTGGTTTAAAACCTTAAACTACTCGACCAAATTGTGTAGAAAAAAATGTGTTTCTTTCTAAATATAGGGAGGGAACATCATGGAAGCTTTACCAAAGGACAGGAAATCCAGCCTGGTGCCCAGGCCCTCTCTGTTCCCCTCCCCGAACCCCCTCAGCAGCCAACCTGTCCCACCTTCCCTGCCAAGAAGCAGGTGGCAACAGGGCAATGCCTGGCTGTGTACACTTCACCTCCACGACTGTGCTCCTGTAAATATAGGGAGGGAACATCATGGAAGCTTTACCAAAGGACAAGAAATCCAGCCTGGTGCCCAGGCCCTCTCTGTTCCCCTCCCTGAACCCCCTCAGCAGCCAACCTGTCCCACCTTCCCTGCCAAGAAGCAGGTGGCAACAGGGCAACGCCTGGCTGTGTACACTTCACCTCCACGACTGCGCTCCTCCAATCTTCCTAATGATCTCCACGCTCTCCAGATTGGACGTGGGGCTCTAGCTGCCGGCCCCCCCAGGAGAGAGATCCAGGGAAGCCATCAGCCTGAGAGGCAACAGGCAAAGCTGCTGGGTGTCTGGAGAAGGGTTGGTGATCTCCAGGGTGACATTCTGGCCATTCTGGTGACATTCTTACCTCAGGGAGAATCACAGCCTCTCCATCCACCCTTCCACCCAGGCTCCCGACTGCTCTTGGAGCTCTGCCCAGGGGTTTGCTTGTGGATGTGGGAAGAGAGAGGTGAGGCAAGAAGAGGCATAGGAAGTCCAATACTGTGTTATGTTCTTACGTGTTTTGCAGAGATCTACTACTATATGGCAGTGGTATGCGTACAGTGTGGTCAAATGAGAGAATAGGGCAAGAAAAGCAGAATTTCATCTTCTCCGTGAACACTCTGGGTTTGCAAGGGTGCTGGCAGCCACTGGACTGTGGAAGGTAACCACCTGGTAGATGGTAAGATCTGGCAGTTTGCTGGGAATTTCAACTGATTGGGATCTGTCTTTAGCTGGAAATGGCTGAGGAAAGAGAAGGAAAACTGAGTTGTGTTGAGTTCTTGCTGTGTGCCAGGCTCTGGGCTAGCGCTCTGCATGTGTTATTTCTTTTGAAGGCCACAGCACACTTTGGAGTTACCGAGGTCTTCATTAACATTTGAGAAGCCTCAAGCTCAGAGAAATCAATTCGCCAGACACGCTAGTAAGTAGTAGAGTTGAAACCAAGGCTATATGATCAAGAAGTCAGTGATCTTTTTGATCTAAACCGCTGAAAGAAAACTTCACTCGTGGATGCCAGAAGCAAACAGGCAGTTACCTGGGGCAGTCACTTCAGAACTGAACTGCGGACATTCAAGGGAGATCCACAAAGAACCACAACCCCACCTTGGAATCCTAATTCTGACCTTGCCCAGGAGCTGGGGGCACTGTGTCCAGAGATTGCCGTGCCATGCTTTTCCTCCTGTAGGGGGAAGCCACTAGCTATATGCGCTTTAAGTGCAAGCTAAGGTGGCTCAGAGGTTAAAGCGTCTGCCTGAAATGCGGGAGACCCGGGTTCGATCCCTGGGTTGGGAAGATCCCCTAGAGAAGGAAATGGCAACCCACTCCNGCCGTCTATGGGGTCACACAGAGCTGGACATGACTCAAGTGACTTAGCAGCAGCAGCAGCAGAGCCAGACAGTAATCTGAGCTTCTTACAATACTATCTGTCATATATTTGAGGCATAGACTTCCTTTTCCTTTTCTCTGTCTCCCTTCCACTCTTTCTTTTCCTTTTCTCCATTCCTACCGCCTCTGCCTCTCATGATTGTAATGTATTAATGTTGTAATATCAGAGGCCTAAGGGAACAAGACAGAGCAGACGAGAACACAGACTGTCCATACAGAAGGAGATGATAGATGGCTGCTGGCCTGCAGGTCAAAGAGCATAACCCTGAGTGCAGCTAGTTTTCTTTCTGTTCAGGTGGGAGATTATTAATCAGTTGGTACTCACACACCCACAGGGTTGAGCACATTTGCAGGGACACATTTAGCTTTTAAGACAGCCTCACTTAGGCATTAAGTGCAGTCAATTAAGCCAGAAACTGGTTTAGCAACTAAGTACATAAAGTGTTCTTATGTGTTTGCACATAAAGGTCAACTTTGTCATCCAAGATTTAAAGGAGAGAATTTTGCCATACCATCACCAGATATTCAGAAAACTTTGTAAACCATTACTCAATTCCGTGAACAACAAGTATTCCAGTGTCACTCATTTTAGGATGATTTCCCTTCTGGATTGGATATCTTATTGTATTCTTTTTTATCTTTTTCCTTTTTCAGTCACACCATGCAGCATGAGGGATCTTGAGTTCCCTGACCAGAGTTCAAACCCACTCCCCCTGCAGTGGAAGTGCAGAGTGTTAACCACTGGACCACTAGAGAAGTCTCTCTTACTGTATTCTTGATCATTGTCCATTTTTTAAACTTAAAAAATCACATTAAATTTCATGAAAAATGAGGAAAAACAGTGTTTTGCACAATCTATTTTCATTATCCATTATTCACTATACATTTTTTACTATGAATGTACAAAGAACACTTCATGATTTTAATAGCTTCCCTCGGGAGAAGGCAGTGGCACCCCACTCTGTTACTTTTGCCTGGAAAATTCCATGGACTGAGGAGCCTGGTGGACTGCAGTCCATGGGGTTGCTAAGAGTCGGACACGACTGAGTGACTTCACTTTCACTTTTCACTTTCATGCATTGGAGAAGGAAATGGCAACCCACTCCAGTATTCTTGCCTGGAGAATCCCACTGATGGTGGAGCCTGGTGGGCTGCCATCTATGGGGTCGCACAGAGTCAGACACGACTGAAGTGACTTAGCAGCAGCATTACCAGTTAAAAGACTTTATATGAGAAATTTTAAAAAATCACTTCTTTGTATTCCTATAACTTATCAGGCTTTCTTTTCTCTATTGCCTAAGTCAGTCCTTGGCCTCTTTCACCCATTGTCCCTTCCAGACTCAGTGGTTTTCTAAGCGCTCCATGGGTTGTAATGAATTCCACTGTCTACAGAGTTCACATTGCCCCACAACTGAACTGAGTAAACGTTCCCTTGAAAATTAGCAACACATTATTTTAGTGAGTACAACAAAACTCTCTTCCAGAAAGTCTACAAAATTGAAAATTGAAAAGTGTGACTGTTTGAGATTTTAAAAAGAGAGAGAGAAAGAAATATAAAGTAAAAGAAAAATGCAAGCAATGGAGGAAAAAATTGAGATGTGAAACACCTTGAATACATTTGAGAGAACCTAAAATGTAAGTCAGGTAAGTAAACATTTGACAAAAAAAGTTGTTTACCCTGTAGATGACAATATTTACTAGCATGAAATATATTGCTATTTTGGATCTGATCGCATAGGAAATGGAAAGAAAATTTCTAGTTTCCATTGCTGCTACTAAATTGGAATAACTTCTTCATTCATTCATGTGTTCAACAAGTATCTCTTGAATGCCTGTTCTGTCAAGACTCTGTGCCAGGCACTGGTCATGCAGCAATGGACTGGAGTGTCCTTGCCTTCATGGAGCTTAGAGGAGTCAACAGAAATTAAAGAAATAACTACACGAAGTATTTTAAGAGGCTGATAAATACATAAATTAGAATTTTAAGAGAGTAGTATTCAAAGAAAGCGAAAGTGTTAATAGTTCAGTTGTATCTGATTCTTTGTGACCCCATCAACTGTAGTACACCAGGCTCCTCTGACCATCGGATTCTCTAGGCAAAAGGATTGGAGTAAGTTGTTATTTTCTTCAACAGGGGATCCTCCTGATGCAGGGACTGAACCCAGGTCTTCTGCATTGCAGGAGGATTCTTTACCATCTGAGCCAACAGGAGACAAGGCTGAGAGTGGCAGGACAGAGAGAGACTCCCCACTGGCAGACAGGAGACCTGTATTGTGGTCTGCGCTCTGTCCTGGACTCGCTGAATGACCTGAGGCAAGTTGCTCTGCTGTTTTCCCCACCGAGCAACTGAGAAAGTTTCTGACCGGAGTCCCCATGCAGCTCCTGTCTGGCTGGGTGTTTCGAGTGTTATTGGGATTAAGTAAAAATACTCAGTTCCCTCATAGCCCACATTCAACTCATTAGTGAAAAATATCAGCCCTCCTTCCACAATATGTCCAGAATGGGACTCCTTCTCTACCCTGGTCACCTTCCCCCTGGTCCAAGGCAGCATCCTCTTTCAACTCTATTCTTACAGGCGCCTCCTCGTGGTCTGCTTCAGCCCTCACCTTCCTTACTAGGGGTCTATTTTTATGCCCTTCTACAACATAAATCATGCCACTCAGTGCAAAGGCTCCGATCTCAAAATAAAAGCCAAAGTCATCAAGAGGACAATGACCAGTGTTTAAGGCCCTTCGTCAGCTACTGTGACTTCCTCTGCCCACCACCTCCATGACCTGAGCACCCACTGTTCTCACTGCCCACCTTGATCTAGAACACTGGCTCCCTCGCTATTCCTCAAGTACAAGAGGCTCGCTTTTGCCTTAGGTTCTGTTGTATGTAGAATTCCAAGATGGTTCCCCAAGATTCCCGATGTCCACACACCATCTGCTAACTATCTAATGAAATACAAATTTAGGTCCTGCTATGAAAGAACTTTGCAGGTATAACCAGAGTCCCAGATCAGCTGACTTTATGTTAGGAAGGCTAAAAAAAAAGTAAGAAAGATCATCTGGGTGAGCTGAACCTAATTACATGAGCTTTTCAATCTGGATCTAAAGGTGAGAGAGAAAATCAGAGATTCACAGTATCAGGGAGGTTTGGCATGTGAGCAGTTCTCTGTTGCTGGTTTGGAAAAGAAGGGGGTTCTGCGTGGCAGTGGATAAGAGTGACCTCCTGTTGCTAAGAGCAGCCCCCAGCCATCAGCCAGCAGGGAAAGGAGACTTCAGTTTGGTCACTGCAAGAAACAGAATTCTTGCAAAAGCCTAAATTGTTTGAGAGGATGCTGAGCCTTAGATGACACAGCAGCTCAGCTAACATCTAATTTATGCTGTATGAGACCCTGAGCTGAGAACTCAGTCATACTATGCCCAGACTTCTGAACTATAGGAGCCATGAAATCATACATGTATGTTGTCTTAAGCCCCTACATTTATTTTTTTATTCAAAAAATTAAAACTACTACAAACTCTTTTCACTTGCTGTTCTGCTTTCCCAGAATTCTACCCCCACTCCCAGACCCCCAGATATCCCTCTGGTTGCTTGCCTAGTGAAAGTGAAAGTGAAATCGCTCAGTCGTGTCCGACTCTTTGTGACCCGTGGACTGTAGCCCACCAAGCTCCTCCATCCATGGGATTCTCCAGGCAAGAATACTGGAGTGGGTTGCCATTTCCTTCTCCAGGGGATCTTCCCTACCCAGGGATCGAACCCAGGTCTCCCACATTGCAGGCAGGTGCTTTAACCTCTGCACCACCAGGGAAGCCCTTAAATACAAGAATACAGTCTCTCAGAAAACCTCCTATAAAGACACGGAACTTCAGATCCAAGTCTAACATCAAAGATTTCAAGGGAGGAAAGGAAGCCAGGTTGAAAGAAGAAGGGGGAGGAGGCGGGAGACGGGGGCGAAAGGGGTGGCCTTACAGACGTCTCCTGCCACCTACAGATACCCAGGCATTATGGGACTTTTCCCTGGGCCTCCAGAGAAGGGGGGACTGGAACTCGGCCCTACCAGAAATCAGACCAGACCAGAACCAGAATTTGAGTTCTCTGCCAAGAAGAGGTGATCAGTCTCTAATCCTCAGCTCAGGCTGAGGGGCCTTCGACCAGATTTCTGTGTCCAGGACCGGGGGACTAGAAAAACAGGGAAGGCTAGGAAGGGTTAAGGAGAGGAAAGAGAGGGGGAAGGGGAGAGAGGCCTACAGGTTTCTAATTACCATCTTTCCAAAGAGGTCTTCCATAATACTTCAGCTTTTGACATGCATAATGGGAAATTCAAGGATTTGAATAAAATAACTGAAAAAGTATAAACAAGTTATGGAGAAACTACAGGGGAAAATGTGGTACCCTGGGATTAATGAGGATGGGCTCCATGGGAAGAAACAATTACGGGGATGTGGCCCATGGCTATAGTGAGGACCCTTCTGCCCCCTACCAGCTCACGGCAATGCCATAGGGAGCAAACAAGAAAGTCATAGTCCTCAGTAACTCTCCTCTCTCCCTTTTGTACTGTCCAGCACTCTCACTAGAAACTAAATATTACAGGGCAAGTCACAGGGCAAGTTTCTGGCCTGCTTTATCCCCTGGGCCTAGACCAGTGTTGGAACAGTGCTCAACATTCAGCATGAGGGGATGAGTAAGTAAAGGTGCAGCAGCGTCACAGTAGATTAGGAAATAAAGAGAGACAAAGAGAGGTTCTTTTTTGTTTGGTTGGTGTTTAGTTTTTTTACATTTTCCTCTGGTTTTCTTCTTCTTTATTTTTTTTCTTTTTGGTGGAATAGTTGCCGGGACCTAGAAGCAACCTAAATGTCCTTTAATAGAAGAATATGGATATGTGTAGTAAATACTCATCAATCTGAATGAAAGAGTTTGTTTTCCATCAGAACAGGACTGAGAAGTGGAAATGCTCAGGGGTGGATGAGCACAAAAATGCGGACTAAGTTAAAAACAAGAGGCTATTAAAAGGAACATTCCAGGGCCTCCCTCGTGGTCCAGTGGTTAAGGATCCGTCTCGCAGTGCGAGGAACTCCGGCTTGATCCCTGAAACGGGAAGATCCCACGTGCCTCAGAGTAATAAGCCCCGGCACCACAGCTACGAGCCAGCACTCTGGAGCCTGTGAGCTGCTCCTTCTGAAAGCCAAGTGTCCAGAGCCCGAGCTCTGCATCGAGAGGCCACTGCAATGAGAAGCTCTGCGCCGCGCAGGAAAGAGCAGCCCCCGCCTCTGCAACAGGGAAAGCCTGCGAACAGCAGCAACGATCCGCCACAGCCGAAAGGTGCTATTAAATAAAGAAGTCTTTCTTTAAAACGAAGGCTCCGGCCTGATTTTGAAGATGTAGGTTTTTTTACGCTTCTGTTGATTATAAAGCATCACATCAGCTATAGAAGCAATGATGCACACAAGGGAAACGCTTTCTTATCACAAAGCTGCAAGAGGCTGTGAGGGGTGCAGAGCACAGGTTTGTATGTGAGGAAGAAATCCCAGGGCCTGCCATCTGTAGTCTCCAAGGGTACGGGAGGACCACTGGGTGGGGTTTGCTTCCCTAAAATCTCACAGGCTGTGATCACCTCAGCTCCAGATGTCATGTTTCTCTTCTTTCATCCTCCCATCCAAATGACCAGAACCCTCCTGGCCCAGCAAGCATCTGAGCCACGTTATTAACTGTTTGCTTGTAGTTTCTAGCAATGACATGCATACAATTCACAATATGACTGCAAATGGACTGAGCCTTACCTTCCAAGTCTCCTGATATCACAAACTGAATCACGGTTTTGCCTCAGATCCTTCTCCAAAGAGGTACCCAATGCTGATGCCTCCATTTCTTGGTGTAGTCTGCATGGATGAGGGAACGAATCCCGAGGATCAGTCAAGGAAGTGGCCCAGGGTCTCTCTGTGTCCTGGTCCCGTTGAGCCTCTTGGGGGGCTTGTTGGAAAGACTCTGGCTGGAGACCCAGCCCCTCCCCTGTGTCTGGGGAGGCACTGTCCCTCCGGCTGTCCCCCTGATCCAGGCTGGGGCTCTGCTCCACGTCGGCGCATGCTGCCCTGGGGAACTGTTTGTCTGCTGTGAGCACAGGTGTCTGTTGAAAGAAATACTACAGGTTATTGGATCCATGGTGCACACTGAGCAAAATCTAAATGTTGCCTTTGTACCAGTTGGTACCACAGTTGGTACCAATCCACCCCTTTTCCGTGCTCTTCAGATGAGTGCCTAGACTTGCTATTTCTGTGTCCACCTCTTCTTCCTTGCACCCATCTGAACAGGCGTCTGTCTCCATCACTCAACTGAAAGATATCTAACTAGGATCTCTAGTTACCTACGTCTTTCTAAAGCCAGAAGATGATACTCTGTCTTCACCTCTAACTCTCAGCAATGTTCAACGTAATTGGACCCTCCTCCTTCCTGAGAATGACCTTTACTCTTTACTCTACCTAAACACTGAGTTTACCCGAAGCTCCGCCCTTATCCGAATCAGCCCCAAAGTTCCTTCTCAGTCTCATGCGTTATCTCATTGCTTTGGACCAGACTACTCAGCGCTGGGGTGTCGCATCGCTCACTCCTCAGCCCTCTTCATGACTTTTTTGGTATTCCTCCCCGAGATGATCTCATCAGATTTACAGCTTTCAGTGGCATTATTTGCAGGTAATTTTGAATTCACGTTTTCCAGCCCAAGCAGATATCCCCATTGAATGCTTTATAAACATTTGTTTGCATGCTATCAAGAACCACTGCTTCTTTCCACATGCCCTAAACTGCTCCTCCAAGCACATCCTGTCTTGCTAAGTGGCACCACCATTCATTCAGTTACTTGAGCCAGCTCCACTCCCAGTCTTCTCACCAATGTCTAGCCCAAAAGTCATCCCATGGGCTCTACCTCCCAGAGTATCCTCAATCTGACTGTTTACAGCTATCTGGCTCCAGCCCAAGTCTAAGGCACAATAGGTTATCTGAATCACTGCCAGATTACCTGCTCTACTCCATCTCTCCAGGCAGCCTAAGTGACCTCTCCAAAGTGGGGGCCAGATGAGGCCACATTTCTGCTTCACCCTTCATCCTCCCACCTCTCCAGCCCAGTGGCTTCCCATGGCAGCCAGGATGGAGTCAGCACATTATCAAAACTTACAAGCCCTACATGATGCGGCTCCCAACCCCCTCTACAACTCCTCCGCTTCCACAGTTCCCTTCGTTAACTACTGTCCAAGCACAATCCTTATCTTTGTGTCCTTCAAAAATCTAGGTCTTTCCTATCTCAGAGCCTTTGCACTTGCTACTCCTTCTGCCTGAAATAACCCAACTCCAGGTGTTTGCATAGCTGCCTCCTTCTCGTAACTATTCTAGTTAAAACCAAAGTCTCCCTTCCTTGGTCTTCAGTCAGACCTCTGGAACCAAGTGAGTGAATGAAAATTCTTCTTCCATGTGGCCCCCAGGCACGAGGAGAGAAGCATGCCCACCATTCCTCGCCTCAGACCCTCTCCACTGGACACTTCCGGGTTCTCTGGCAGAAGCTCTTCTCCAGGACAGGACAACTGTTTCCTCGGCACTTGCCAGGTGTCTGAATAAAGACACAGGGCACCAGCCCCTTGGCCTGATGATCTTGAGTGTGTGAAATCTGACCCTCTCCCACCCTGTTCACTTGCTTAACACAATTGCTATCATCTACCTTCTTTTCCAAACTAGCAGCTCTCTGATTTCCTTCCTATAGCTCTGGTCTCACCAAAGTTGGTACGCAGCGGCCTCTTAGAGTCCACACATCAAGGATACGTGGGTCACCGAGTCCCTGTGCTGTCTCTGCCAACTGTCACCCTCAGCGATAAGTGGCTGATTATGACTGATAAAGTGGCTGATAAGCCGTGGACACGGCTTATCCACGTCTCAGATGAGGAATCATGAGACCTAGAGAAGTTAGGCAAGTGTCCAAGGCCCTTGCAGCAAATAGAGCAGGTGCAGACGATTCCAGGTGTCCACGCAGACCCGCCTCCACGAGCGAGGTCTACTGGCTGCTGGTGGCTCACAGCAAGCCCCTCCCAGGAAGTGTGTTCAGCTTAAGGGAACTGCCTCAGCCAAAGTGAGGCCCCTCCCTTGGGCAGCTCATACCCCAGTGCTGTTTGGTGCAGATAGCAAGGCTACAGGCTCTTTTGTTCCAGTTAAGGACAGCTCTGAGGGGCCATCTCAGCTTCAGAGTTCCCTCTGTGCTCAGCTGAGGCCCCTATTGCAGCTGAAGCTCACTTACTTCCCCTTCTGCCCAGCCCTGCTTCTCTCACCCTCGCAAGGGTGTACCCAAGAGCTATCCCCATCCACCTCCAGCACTCCAGGCTCTGTCACAGACTCTGTGTCCTGGAGGCTCATAGGTGGCAATGTGATGGGTAATGCTAAGTGTCAACCTGGCTAGGCCATAGTACCCAGATATTTGTTCAAATACAAATCTAGATGTGACCCTAAAGGTATTTTTTAAATGAGAGAGTTGTCGATAAATCAGTAGACTTTGAGTGATGCAAATAACCTTCTATAATGTGAGAGATCCTCATTCTGTCAGTTGAAGGCCTTAGGAGAAAAATGACTGAGATCCCCATGAAAAAATGAGTCCTGCCTCCAGACTGCCTTAAGATTCACACCGTGCCATCAACTCTCTGCTAGATTTCCAGTCATCCAGCCTATTCCACAGAATTTAGACTGGTCAAGCCCCATGACAGGGAAGCCTGGTGTGCTGCAGTCCATGGGGTCACAGAATCAGATACAGCTGAGAGACTGAACTGAAATGAAGCCCCATGATTACCTGAGTCAGTTCCTTAATCTCTCTCTCTTTCCTTCTCTCTCTCTCTACACACATGCACACACATATCCTATTTGTTATATTTCTCCCAAGAACCTAATACAGGCATCAACATAACAATCTGAGTTTTCCAGATTCTAATGCCTGTCTTCTCTGCACCAGACCATACATGCCTAATCCATGTTTTAGAATTTGGACTTAGATCCTTCCTATTCTCCCCTCTATTTCATTCTTCAGAACAGAAATTCTTACCTCCCCTTTGTCTGGTTTTATATGCACTCTCCTTGTTTCTGGTTTCCCCTCTCTGATGCCCGGCTGCCTCTGATGCCAGAGAACCCAGCTCTAGAAGTTTCACAGTCAAGGTTTAAATATGTAACCAACTATGGGAAGACCCAAATATTGGGAGAGGCAGAAGGAGGAAGAGGAAGAGAGAGATAGGGCCTTATGAACTTGTCACAGACTAACTGAGGTTAGGGTCGTAAGCTATGTTCCTGCCCCAATGAAATAAGACGACATTGAACCCTATTGAAGGCAAAAGTTAGGCTTCTCAGGACCCACCAGACAAGAGAGGGGTGCCTGAACATGATGCATGTGGAGAGAGCAGAGGACAGCACCCCTTACCTGCCAGCCCTGGTCCATCTCAGGCAGCGCACCTGGAGGGGGTCGGCAAAGCAGGAGCGTGACTTCCTGTGAGGCGCCTCGAAGTAAATGGAGCACCTCCTACCAGAAACCAAAATCTATGGTTAGTGGTGGGGCTGGCCCGGCTGCCGGGTATCCCCCTCTGTGTTCCCCACTATCTCTCTGGCCCCGCCTCTCCCTACCTCGTTCTGTCTCTTGGCTGCAGAGAACTTTGGAGAGCGCTGCTGTGGGCCTGACTTCCCCAAATGCATGCATCCAAGGCCACAAAATGATGAGCCAATGCTGAGGTTTAAATGACCAAGGTCTGCTCAGGGCCTTTACACAGAAGCATCTGCCAATACTGATGCCTCTTCTTCAGAGAGAAAGAGTGATTCTAGCAAATGACTCTTCCCATTTCAATGTTCACTGCTTCTCTACCCTGCTCCTATCCGGAGCTATCAGTCACATAAACGCCACCACTCCAGCCTCTAAAGCCTGACCCTCAGCCCCGAGCTTCTGCCCAAGCCCAGCTCAGGCCCTCGGAACTTCTCACCTGTGATGCTGCAGTGACCGCCTCTCTGCTCCCTGGTTCCTCCACCCTCACCCACCTCCCTTCCTCCACATTGCTAGTGTGCAATCGTTCCAAAATGCAGATATCATCAGGTTCCTCTGCCGAAGCCCTTCTCTGGCTCACCTCACCCTCAGCATAAGCACAGCACCCAGAACCTGGTCTTACCTGCTGCCTCTCTCCCACTTTCTCCTCTCTGCCCCCACATCTGTAGCTCCCACCATAGTGAACCTCTTGCTCCAAGCCATCCTCTCTAAGCCCCAGGCGTGAGGTTGCCTGAGGAGCTCCTATTACCTAACTAGACCAGGACTTCTCAACATCTCAGCGCTACTGGCACTTTAGGCTGAATAACGTTGTTGCCAGCGTTGTCCTGTGCGTTGCAGCATGTCGAGCAACATCTCTGGTCTACCCACTAGATACCATTAGCTGTGACAACCACAAGCGTCTCTGGGCTTCACCAAATGTTCCAAGAGGCAATTTCACCCCTACCCGGGAATCACTGATCTGGATCCTACTCAGTGCCCCCAGCTACAATGGACAGCCACAGAAGGGGGCTCCTTCCCAGCTCCCTTGTGCAAGCAGTGGAGCGGGGGCTTTTCTCTCTCACGTATTTCCTGCAGTGAGTGTTGTTCTTGTCTATCCCGCCAGCCCCATGAGTTCTGAGACCCTACAAACTGTCTGCGTCTCTGGGCTTCACCAAATGTTCCAAGAGGCAATTTCACCCCTACCCGGGAATCACTGATCTGGATCCTACTCAGTGCCCCCAGCTACAATGGACAGCCACAGAAGGGGGCTCCTTCCCAGCTCCCTTGTGCAAGCAGTGGAGCGGGGGCTTTTCTCTCTCACGTATTTCCTGCAGTGAGTGTTGTTCTTGTCTATCCCGCCAGCCCCATGAGTTCTGAGACCCTACAAACTGTCCGTCTGTGTGTCTCCAGTTCCTCATACAGTTGCCGGCCCAGCAGCAGTTCTCAGAGGACAATTCCTGGATCAGATGAAGGGTGCAGGCTGGATGGAGACCGCCCCCCTCTAATCTTGTTCCGAGGAGTCTCCATCCTTCCCCATCCCTCCTTCATGCACCTTGCTCGGTGCCCTGGAGGTGGACCTGCGTCGTGGGCTACAGAGAAGCTTTCTGCTGGGTTCGGCCAACAAGTGGGTGAGCAGGGGCCAGACCTGAGGAAGAGGGGGACGTCCAGGTTGGCTTTCCTGCCTATGCGGTTGTCACGGAATCATGATATCTCTCAGCTAATTTCATAGCTCATGTCAGCGAGTCTACTCACCCAGCTCACTCAGTTTCTGCACTTTGTAACTGCTTCTGCCCACCCCCTCTGGACTTGGGAGAGAGGCTAGATAACTGCATCCACTGCTCTCAGCCCCAGGGCTCTACACTCTCCCTTGAGTTTCCCAACAACCTCCACACCTTTATTAAGCTTTCTCAAATGGTCCAGTTTCTGCCAGGACCTTGACTGATACGTACAATATTTCACTGAGATGTTACGCCATAAGCATCGCTGTTGTTATCCAGTCACTAAGTCGTGTCCAGCTGTTTGTGACCTATGGACTGCAGCACGTCAGGCCTCTATGTCCTTCACTATGGCCTGGAGTTCACTCGGATCCATGTCCATTGATGCCATCTGACTAGCCCACCCTCTGCTGCCCTCTTCTCCTTTACTGTCCACTTTTTACTTTCTTATTACGTTTTTTATCATAAACACAACAACTTCCACAACTCTACATGTCAACACTGTAAATTTAATAGAGAAATGGGAGAGAGAGGAGAAAAGGACCTACAGTGGCCTGCGGAAACCTCATGCCTGCCTCTGGGAGCGAGGATGAGGAGACCTTTAGCACAGAAGTCAGTTTATCTTGAGTTTCATTACAAACCTAACTCGAAACAAGGCTTACTCAAGGTCAGATACTTAAGAATTGAGATGGAAATTTTAATATGAGGATGTTCTGCCAGTTTCTCTTTATGTGATTCAAGCTCAGACTCCAGGTGTGATTTCCAGGAGCCCAGAGTATTCCTCACTGAGGGTGGTTAGCCCTGAAAGGAATGTCCTCAGCCCACAAACCTTAGTCCACAAACAGGACTGCACCCCTCACGTCCTCCCACCTGGAAGTCCAGGCCTTCCGTGGACCTTCCATTCACAGCCAGGATAATGTCACCAACTGCGATGGCCCCATTCTCCTCCGCCGGCTGCCCAGGGAAAAGCCGCTTAATCACCACGAGATCGTTCTTGAGGTGGCCGCACTGTTCGCTCTCCATCTGCACAAAACTGAATCCCAAACCACTGGCATTCTTTTTTAGCTTGACTTCAAACTTGGGGCCTGTATCATGGGATGTGAATGAGATCCATCCTTCAGTAAATTACAGATGAAATTTGCCAGCCTCAAAACACAAATTGTCAAATAGATGAATTATTTCTGTTTTATGTTAAAAGATTTCACATTGTTCACTTTTATACAGAGTCTATTGTACATTTTATGGGTCAATGCCATCCAACATAAAGATGTGAGCTGCATATGCAAACTACACATGCAGTTTCAAAGTGTAACCCAACATATCTAAAATATTACCTTTTCCACATGCAATCAATGTGAACAAAATTATTAATGAGGTATTTTACATTCTTCTTATGAACTAAATCTTTAAAACTTGAGTATGTATTTTATCAATTTGGATTGGCTACCCCTCAAGTATTCAATAGCCACATGGGTAAGTGACTACCATATTGGACAGAGTAATTATAGAGAGCCAACAAAGTTAGGTGTAAAGATACAATGTGTCAGTTGAGTTCAGTTCAGTTCAGTCACTCAGTCGTGTCTGACTCTTTGTGACCCCATGAATCGCAGCACGCCAGGCCTCCCTGTTCATTACCATCTCCCGGAGTTCACTCAGACTCACGTCCATCGAGTCCGTGATGCCATCCAGCCATCTCATCCTCGGTCGTCCCCTTCTCCTCCTGCCCCCAATCCCTCCCAGCATCAGAGTCTTTTCCAATGAGTCAACTCTTTGCATGAGGTGGCCAAAGTACTGGAGTTTCAGCTTTAGCATCATCCCTTCCAAAGAAATCCCAGGGCTGATCTCCTTCAGAATGGACTGGTTGGATCTCCTTGCAGTCCAAGGGATTCTCAAGAGTCTTCTCCAACACCACAGTTCAAAAGTATCAATTCTTCAGTGCTCAGCTTTCTTCACAGCCCAACTCTCACATCCACACATGACCACTGCAAAAACCATAGCCTTGACTAGATGGACCTTTGTTGGCAAACTAATGTCTCTGCTTTTCAATGTGCTATCTAAGTTGGTCATAACTTTCCTTCCAAGGAGTAAGCATCTTTTAATTTCATGGCTGCAATCACCATCTGCAGTGATTTTGGATAGCCATCTACAATAGACCCATATCATTTAATACACTTGTATCTCATATATTCCTGTTACCCTTTTAGAAACCCAGTCTGTCACTTGAAAAAAACTTTTGGAATAACTAGATCATGACAATAATTATGGCCAACTCTATGAAAATGTTTTTGCTGCCATTTTGTTTGGCCCTATGAACTGACCACAGACAAGACAGCTGCTTCTGGGCCCCCAAGGTGGACACAGACTCAGGAACCTTTATAGTCTGGCAGCCCAAGAGGCCTCTAGGCCTCCTCTAGTCTGCCTGGACCACCCCAGTAGAGGGGCAGAGCACTAATTTATAAACTCGGATTTGAGGCAAGAATGAACGTGTCTGAAGCAGTTAGGGTGGGGGATGTCACGTGACCAATTTCAGCAGCAGCATCTGACCACCGTAGCTCACTCTGTAGTCAGTTTCTCAAAGGTCCTCCGTGGAGTGAGCTGAGGAACGATGAAAGAGCAAACGGGCTTATTTTACGCACACGCCTTCCCCCTCCACCACGTGTATTTAACCTGACTTATGCCGTCAGAAAAATCTCCATAAACAGGTGAAGAGCGGTTAAGTTCCAAATCACGATATTTTAAGGGAATAAGTGTTTTCTTGCTGTGGCTGCTACTGCTAAGTCACTTCAGTCCTGTCCAACTCTGTGTGACCCCACAAACGGCAGCCCCCCAGGCTCCCCCGTCCCTGGGGTTCTCCAGGCAAGAACACTGGAGTGGGTTGCCATTTCCTTCTCCATGGGGATGTCACGTGACCAATTTCAGCAGCAGCATCTGACCACCGTAGCTCACTCTGTAGTCAGTTTCTCAAAGGTCCTCCGTGGAGTGAGCTGAGGAACGATGAAAGAGCAAACGGGCTTATTTTACGCACACGCCTTCCCCCTCCACCACGTGTATTTAACCTGACTTATGCCGTCAGAAAAATCTCCATAAACAGGTGAAGAGCGGTTAAGTTCCAAATCACGATATTTTAAGGGAATAAGTGTTTTCTTGCTGTGGCTGCTACTGCTAAGTCACTTCAGTCCTGTCCAACTCTGTGTGACCCCACAAACGGCAGCCCCCCAGGCTCCCCCGTCCCTGGGGTTCTCCAGGCAAGAACACTGGAGTGGGTTGCCATTTCCTTCTCCAGTGCGTGAAAGTGAAAAGCGAAAGTGAAGTCGCTTAGTCGTATCCGACTGAGCGGCCCCATGGACTGCAGCCCACCAGGCTCCTTCATCCATGGGATTTTCCAGGCAAGAGTGCTAGCAGGAAACAAAACCACAGGGAGGTGGGAAAGGCAAGCCATCAGAAGATGTGCTACAGCGTCCCTGTAAACTGATCGTGGGTTTGCTTTTTTAAATGCTAATAACCAGGCTAGGTTTCTGAGCACCTTCTTCTCCTCACCCACCTCAGCATTCCTCAGATTTTGCCAAAAAAAAAAAAATCTTGGCTGAAATATGGACATTTGGTCAGAAAAGGCATGACCCTTTCATTTCAATTTCAACCCCAAATACTTATACACAAGCATTCCAGCAGCTGATCAGAAAACCCCAGAAGGCTTTGTGGCAGAATTATACCTGGTCATCATATTTTGGACAATACACTTTTTCCCCAGGAATGTCTCATTAGATTGCCTTCCCTCACATCAGAAAGTCGGCCCCATCATAACCGCCACTGCTCATTATCTTTTGAGAACCCAGATGAAGCCTTCCTGCGTTCCCTTTGGAGATGACAATTCAAAAGCAGCACAGGATGACGTGACAACAGTAACACTCAATTCTCTCTCCTCTCACCATCTGTCGCCGAGACACTGCTTGCGGGCCTTCCAGGCGAGACTGTTGCCAAGGAAACAGCCGTGCACTCCTCTCCCATCCTGTCATTAGCAGAAGGACACTGCTGTGCAATCCTGGGGCCTCTTCTCTCTAAGACCAGTCTTGCAACCTAGAAGTGTGGATGGATGAACTCAATTTACACCTCATGGAAACCAGGAGGCTCTCCCTCCACACTGCAAATGCTTCATAATTTTTTTTGATACTTCCAGTAGCCTGCCTCATTTGAATCTCAAATCAAAATCTCCAATCTAGCCTATTTGTTGGGGCCCAGAGCCACATTTCCAACTGTCTGTTGGACAAATGATCCTGGAAGTAATGCGTGTACTTCCATTTCAGTATATTCAAGGCCAAATCATCTTTGTCTCGCTCACCCCCCCTGCCCTCTCCTCATTCTGCCTAAGACACTCCTATAACAACAGCCTTTGCTCTCTCAGAACCCAGACCTCTCCCTCAGCTCACCCCCAGGGGCCACACTTGCAGTAGCCCAGCTCTCTTCCTTCCACCCTCTAAATAGACATCTGGCTTCCAAGGCTTGCATGTTCTCCACCAGAAACATCCCCCACAATGTTCCCTTCTCCATTCCGCCTCCTGTTGCCAATGGCCAGCGGAACTGGAGCAAGTACCCTCTCCCTTGACGTCCTGGACCCTACCTCCTCTTTCTTCAGTCCATTCCCCTCAAGGTTACTGGTGGATTAAAATAAGACATGAGTTGAATGTGCAACACTCTTGAATAAAAATCTCCAGTGTTTTCCATCACCTAAAATTCAACCCCTCAGGACAGTATCCCGGGCTCATGTTGATCTGGCCTCCCCCTTTATTTCTGGTTCAGTTTCCCACCCTCCTCCCCCACACCGTATGCTCCCATTAGCCAGGGCATGATCCCATCACCTGGAAGCTTTTGATTCTAAGCTTCTATTCAGGGAACCCGACCCTGCCAACATCCTCCTGCAGCAACGATCATTCACCACCAAGCCTGTGACCCCAGAGTGACAGTCGCTACCTGTCATCACCGCTAGTAGGCTGGCCAAATACCTTCCCTATGCATGCCCATTAGCGAAGTTCTAAAGAACAGAGAATACTAATAAATGATGACTCTGTTTTCAAGATATGTCAACCATGGTTACCAAGGCAAGTAAATCTCACCACAAACTGGAAGAATGCTTTGGGCAAGGAAGCAAAAGGAGGCCCTTCCTTGCGTCTATTTGCCAGAGGGTCCCAGGGGTTCTCTGCATTTCTGCCAACTGCCCAGCTGCCAAGAGGGAGACTCCAGCTCTCTGGCTTAGGACCCTGTGGCAAGCAGAGGTCCTACTTCCAGGTGGAGGATGGGACAGAGAAACATAACATCCAGATGCTCCCTGGATACTGCACAGAAAGAGAGCTTGAAGTGAACGCTCTGGGCATCCTGATTTCTACGTCATTGTCATTAAAGGACCCCCGGGGCAGTGTGTCCTATATTTGCACAAGGTGATGGGACTGTCACGAACTTGGGCTGTGCTGGGGTGTCAGTGCATGCCAAGGCCAGTGCTGAGAGGCCCTGAGAGCAGATGGAGGCATTGGCCAGCTACGGGTGGAGCTGAGGGTACGAGACGACGGCCGGAGCCAGGCAGGAGAAGTCCCTTCGCTTCATCAGCTCAGTCCAACTGTCTGATTCCAGACTCTAGGCAAGTGACAGTAAGATTTTCAGGGCTCGCTATGGGAGATGAGCTTCCCTGCCTGGGAACATCTGCCTGCTTCCTTCTGACTTTGACACCTCCAGGGAAAAGTGCTGCTAAAAGGTAGATGTGAAAGGAAAAAAAAAATCAAACAGAAGAGAAAGTCTCATTTGTTTCCTGCCTACCCCTCTCGCACCCAGAGGCAAATGCGGCTTCCAATGTTGCCAGGAAATCTCTGGAGGGATGGGAAGCTCCCCAGTAACCAGTAATGTTGCACTCACCTGTCCAGAGCCCTTGAGGCACTGCACGGCCTGCTTGTGGGTGAGGCCACACAGACTCACTCCATCCACCTGCAAGAGCCGGTCACCTGGTGGGGGAAGATGTCATGTCCCCGAGCTCCTCAAGCTGCAGGAAGGACTCTTTGGGGAGACCCTGCCCAGCACCTCTCCATGCAGCCTCAAGGAGGAACAGGGAGCTAAGCTGGGAGGTGCCCCGACTGGGCCTGAGTACTGGCCCCTTGTGAACACCTCCACACGCAGTGGTCTAGAAACTCCTGTCATTGGCTCAGAGTAGTTAAACCAACTACAAGCACAGCCTTGTCATTTTTCTCAACTTCCCGTGAGACTATTTTCAAAAGTTTTTGCAAGTCTCCTACAGGTAACATTCCCCTCTCCAGGATATTTTTTATTTCAAAAAAAGGTCAGGGAGACCCAGCTGATGCCAGGGACACTGGAATTCTAGGTGAAATGTTTGTAGGTAAGATCTCAGTGCATTTTTTAGTTCCATTCTGGCCATTTTGGAGAGCAGTGAAAACTCTCCCCCCTCCTTCAGAGCAGTGGGCTTGAGGAAGGGCAGGTAGGGGGCTTGCTGGAGCACTGCTCCCATGAAAGCCAGGTGGCCACAAGCCTCTTTAAAAATCTCATATTTTTAAATCACCTGTGTTTCCCAAGTATTTTGAGCCCCATGTTACGTGTCAGGTAGGTGGGGAGGCTAAATCATCTTTTCCAGGTGAAGAGGCTGAGAGCTAGAGAGACAGTCATTTGTACAGGGAACAGAGTGAGAGTTGGGCAAGGCTTGCAGGCTGCAACCCCCAGGCTCCTCACACCACAGAACGCAGAGTCCATCCCTCACCCTGCAGGATCCGCCCTTCCTTGGCAGCTGGCCCTCCGGGAACGATGGATTTCACGTAGATACCTCCACAAAACACGCTTGTGTTAATTCCTCCCTGGAAAATACAATAGAAAACTCACCAATCATTTGCTCCCCTCCTAAAGGGGCTTCCCCAACCTCCCTGACTCAGAGAGCCCCCATCTGCTGTGCAACTCTACCTATCACCTCCTATCCATGTGACACCATCTTATATATTCACTTGTTCGTTTAGGCTGTCTTATCCACTGAGCAGGAAGGTTAGATGCTCATAAGAAGTATAACAATAATGACCTGGATGAGAGAGTTGTGCTGTATCCAGCCCAGCACTGGCCCATGGCAGATGCTCAGAAATGAATCATATGAATGTACCACTTTGTGTTTCCATAAGCAGAGGCCAGCAAAGCTGGATACAGCTATGATCCAAAAGGCTGGTGCCTGGCCTGTCCCATGCGCTTGTGTGTCGATCTCCGTGTGCAAAGGCAGATTTCAACTACACAGTGTTCTGCAATTTACTATGTTTTTAACTTAACAATAGATCACTAAGGTCTGTACTGTCACTAGACAAAGATCTAACCCTTTTTCTTCTAATTTTTCCATGCATGTATGAACATACATATATTCACTGGGATTGCATCATTTATGTACAGTTTTTATCCTCACTCCTCCAGGGTCCACCAGATGGAGTTCCGGAATCAAATGCAGTGTCCATCCTGAATAGAAGTCTTGCCAACCTGACTTTGTCCTGGCCTCGGACATGGGAGCATGAGGCCCCATTGTGTCCCTGCTGCGGATGACTGGAGACAACCCCACTCATCTTTGGCTTGTGTCCCTGAATCCCCATCCTGCCGCCCTTCCTTATTGTCCAGTGCAACCTTAATTCCAACCACGCTCCTTGGAGTGTCTGCTCATCCCAAGTTTGCCATTAGTCCCCCTGTTTCACCTTCATCTCCTATTCCTCACTGAGGCTCCCACAGATTTTCCTGGTTCATCACTTCTGGTGTGCTGCTTGTACCCAATGGGCACTGGATTATTAGAGATTGGCGTATGAGTGCAATGCCCACCAAGGCTCCAGATGAACGTCTTTCAACTATTTACTTTTCAACTTAGAAATTCTTACAGTCACACTGAATCCAAGGGTCCCATCTTCTTTAACCAGCTCCACGAAGTAAATTTCTCTGGCAGTGGCTTCTGAGGGTGATGGAGGACAGGAAGAACCAGCGCCCTGCCACAGACAGACAGAGAGAGAGAAGGTGTGAAGGCACGGGCCCTGCCTAAGCAGATGGCATCCCTTACCTCTCCCTTGCTCTCAGGAGGTAGAGAAAAAAAGTTACACACTAAAAAAAAATCATAAGTTTCAGGGTTGGGCCAACAGAAGATTCCTCGTATGAAACCTGGAC
This sequence comes from Oreotragus oreotragus, assembly GCA_006410675.1. Taxonomy (NCBI): domain Eukaryota; kingdom Metazoa; phylum Chordata; class Mammalia; order Artiodactyla; family Bovidae; genus Oreotragus; species Oreotragus oreotragus. The sequence goes on from SJYX01002652.1 coordinate 190,690, forward strand.
TTGTCTCCTGGTCTCTCCAGCCTTGTTTCCCAATCCACAGAACTGGAATGAGCGGTCTCCTTCTAACAGTGAGTATGAATGACGCCCGACACCTAACAAGGACTCAATAGATTCCCTTCTGTTTCTACTTGAGATGCAAATATTGAGAACTGAAATCACTCAGATGCTTCCTACACACATGACACCATTCAAGTGAGGGCATGCTGGATACCAGACACATAGCAGCTTCCCCAGCAGAAGAAAACCTCAGGAGGATCTTCAGCCATCTCGAGCTAGAGTAGCTGCATGGGTCTCTACTCTACAGTGAGTGAATGCATGAGGAAAGGACACAAGAGAGAATTATCTACCTCATCCCAGGCATTCTGCTCAGTGCTGTGACACGCATATGTTGAGCCATCCTTCCAATCATGCAACGTTAATTGAGCACCCACTATATGCCAGGTAATGTAAAAGTTGGGGAGATGGCAGTGGTAAGACACACCTGCCTATATTGAACTACTTCTAATGGGGAAGGATCTTTCAATAAACTGTGCCAAGAAGATGGGGCCACATACTCGCAGTCTTTTGTCCTATCTGCCTCCTTGACTTAGCTTCTTCTTGGTCTGTCTTGTCAGAAAATACAGTTAGCACATAGAAAATAAACAGGCTGAAGTAAGCTAAAAGAGTCTCTGGTACCAATATTTGGTCTTTGACTTTCGTTCCTGACACAGAGCTCTCAAATCCCTTGGAATTTTCTGGGTGAGGAGAATGACTTTGGTTCTAAAGAGTGGACTCTGGCTTCCTGTACAGTTTCAGGATGGGGACTAGTGACCAGAAAACCAAGCCATGATTAGAAGCTTGGAACTTTCCACTCCACCCAACTCCCCGTCCTCTGGGGAGGCAAGAGGAGCTGGAGGCTGAGCTAATGATCCATCATGTCTGTGTGCTGAAACCTCCATAAGCATTTTAAAAGTATGGGATTCATGGTTGCTGTGTTGATAAACCCATCTACGCAGGAAGTATGGCACACCTGCACTCCAGAGGGACAGAAGATGGCGCTTCAGGACCCTTCCAGACTCCACCCTGTGCATCTCTTCATGTGCCCGTTTCCATTAAAAACATCCTTTACAATAAATCAGCGATGGCTGATTTCTGTTTGAAACTGAACCGTGTCTGGATGAAACTGTTTTCCTGGGTCCTGCGAGATGTTCTAGGAAATTAACAAGCCCAAGCAGGTGGTTACAGAGAACTCCAGTTTGCAGCCAAGTCGGACAGGAGTGTGGGTAACCTGGGGGACCAACGCCTTGATTGTGGTCTGAAGTGGAGCCGTTTCAAGGAGCCAGTCCTTCACCTGTGGGGCCGGGTGCTGATTCCAGCCCATTAGTGTCAGAATCGCTTGATGTGGAAAACCCACACAACTGGGGTCGTGGTGGGTGAGAGAAAGGAGAACAGAGTTTCTAGACACAGGGCTTTGAGGCGGAGTGAGCTGGAAGACGTGCAGCTGACACCAACCCATGGGGCCAGAGCAAAAGGGAAAGAGATCTGCGGGGCAAGGACACCTTCCCACCCGTGAGACACAGCCGGAGGGTGGCGGCCCAGGAACCAAAGCAGGCAGCTCTCTGCACCCCGGAGCCAGCCTTTGCCTCCTTCCTCCTTGGTGTGCTGGCTATCCGCCTGACGTGGCAAAGAGAGAACCAAGAAGAGCTTTTGAGCCAAGGCCGCTGGGCTCCACAGCCTGCTCTCCTTACTCCAGATTCTAGAGGGAAGCGAGAGGATGGTTACCTGGGATGGCGGAGCAGACAGCTGAGGCCTCACCCTGGGCATTACGCTCTGAGTCTGAGCCATTTCCAGTTCTTCGATATTTCTCTCCGGGTCTTGTGTGTGTGATGAGAAACTTCCCCGGTGCCCATTGCTCAGGCTGTCTGTAGAGAACACCCCAGAATTGGCTGTGCTGTTCTTCTCCTCGCTTGAGGTGTTGCCACAAACACCTAGAAAAACAAGCCAAGAGGAAACTGACAGCTTGGAAAAAGGCTGGTGTCTCGGTGGCATTTCTACGTGGGGCATCGTGTTTTCCTCCAGTGACGGAGAGGTCTTTCATAGCAGCTGGGAGCCGTGTGAGTTTAGCACCTCACGAAAGACGATGCATTTAGAGTAGAGGAAGGGAGGATTCTGGATGTGCTCTAGAAGCTTAAATAGAGCTCGTGTGACCCGAATATGAAAACGCAGGAGCAACGGACAGTTATAATGGCAGTTCCCCCTTACTAAGCTCTTGTCATGTGTTGAGCACCAAACACACACGTACATATGTATCTTTCCATCTGTTTGACATGTTACATGCCCGCCAGGAAGGTGTGACCCCAGTTCAAACATAAGAAAGCAAAGTGAAAAGCATTCAGTCTTGCCCAAGACCCCATAACCAGCATGCAGCAGCACTCTTAAAGCTGGCCTCTTCCAACTTTAGGGTTGGATAGGGTCCCTGCTGATCGCACCTGTAATCACCCTATGATCCAAAGACCAAAGTGTCCAGTCAATGGGAGTAGCTTTGTACTAACTGATGGTGAACTCCTTTCGGGTGGAGACTGGGCCACTGATTCCCTTTTACCCTTGAGCTGACATAAAGCAGAGGAAAGAACCTGAAGAAGAATCAATAGGTAATTCTGGACCTCAACTTCCTTATATCTAAAATAGAAATAATATCAACTACTTCACAGGGTTGGCTTAGAGATTATATACAGAGAAAGATGTTTATATATGGAGAGAGAGGGAGAGAGAGATTACAGCTTAGTACTTGGTACTAAGAGCCTGGATACATGTATTTACTATTCATATGTTAGTATCAACTAGATCCCAGTATATAGGAGGAAGGAACACAGTTAGATTTTCTTTAAATCTGGATATATAGACACACAAGTAAGTTTAAGACTTTTGATACAGACTCATTACCACCCAAGAAAGTGCCCAAATCCAATGAATGAATTTAATTTAATGAATTAGATTAGAAGTTGTTCAATCCTGAAGGTGTTCAGTTGAGAGTGTGGAGCCACCATTCAGCAATGCCTTATTTCTGACCATTTTATTCAGACTCTACTGCCATTGTCTTCTGGCAACGTTGGAAGCATCTGTTCATTTTCTTCTGTACCCTTGACAAGAGGTGAGGACAGGACTTATGATTGCATTAAAATGTCAAGCTGTGCAACGTATGTCCTGCCTAATGGAAATACAAGCGAGGAGACCTTCTACGGGTAATTAAAACTCATTTTATTGTAGATGGTGTTGACTGCTCCTGAGGGAATGATATCTGTCTTGTTCTTGACCTCCAATCTAGAGCACCTCCCCCAATGGCACCCCAACCAGATAGAAACTCCTGGCGATCAAGCCTCTGCCCACAGTGACCAGCGGGAGTCTCTGTGAAAACATCTTCCTCCAACAAAGGTAGCAGCTGTGTCGAGGAACTCCAGCTGTGACCAGGCAGAGTTACTAACAGGTGTCAGATTCCCAGGATGACAGTATATGTAATTCAGAGGCACTGTGGGTCCTCTGTCACCTAAAATTCTGAGACTGTGATATTGAGCCTCACAGATTTGAGGTGCCACTTTTGGTCACCCCCCAGTCCTAGCAGGCACCCTTGACACAAATGACTCCAGCTCAACTGCATTATGTTTCTCGATTTAAGAAAAGGATGGTTTGATTCCTCCTCTCTGTCCTTCCTGTGGAATGTGTAGAGGGAAACCAAGGACAGCTAAAATAATGTGGGAAGGACAGTGACAACGTACAAAAGCCACTAAAGCAGTGAGCTGCAGCTGGTATTTTGGAAGGGCTGGGCAGGCGCCTGGATCAGCTCTAAACACAGGATGAAAGGCACATGCCTGAGGCCCCAGCTTTGCCCCCTCTCCCACTCCCCATAAGCTTCTAGACCAGGGGGAGCTGCAGCATCTGGTGATGCTATGCACACATGCAAGAATGAGAGAGATTTTTCAGTGGGCGAGGCAAAGGGGCCAACGACATTTAGGACCCAGAATTGCTGGCTGGTGTGGCTTGAAGCATTGCTGTACAGGAGGGGGAATTATACAAAGCTCCTGGAGTGTCAGCCTTGCTTTGTAGGCAGTCTGCTGGCAAATTGCAGGATCATCCAACCAAAAAGCAGTGGAGGGCCTAGGTAACTGGGAGGGAAAGAGATGTTTAATATCGTCCCATTATTTCCATCAAGCTCCCCTAAATCTGCCCCAGATAAATGTAGTAATATTGTTTTTTGATAGTAGATAATTGTCGTATAGTTATCTAAAGGATGAATAAAAACATCTTCAAAAACGAAAAACAAACCTTTACTCTCTTGATTGATCTGTAACATGCTGAGCCTTGACGAAGTAAGAACGGAATGCTTGTTATGTGAGTAGCCCCCCACCTCCATCTCCTTCCCTTCTGATTGCCACACCTATGCCCCCAACTATGCAGCAGCCACTTTCAATAAGGACTTGGGTGACGCAAAGCAGATCCTCCCTGCCATGCAAAAAGAGTGGCGGCAAAACCGCCAAGGGCTGCGTCTGATAAAGAACCAAGGTAGCTTCTCCCGTTCAGCAGGACAAGCAATGGCAGAGCCTCTGCTGGCCCTGAGGCCGCGGAGTGTATTGATTTGTGCCAAAGCCACTACCATGGGGAAAGTAATAAGCAAGACCTCCATGACCTAAACGCCCAGCCCCAGAAGGCACAGATGCACTCCTGAGAATAAAGAAGACTCTCCAGCTTCTGAAAGCAGATGAAGACATACCTTTTGACTGAGAAATGATTAATTCTATGTTGTCAGGAGAATTCTGAATCATTCTGACAGCCATATCGAATGTGAAGCCCTCCAGACTGATGTGATTCAGGGCTAGTATCTGCCCTCCTGGAAGAATAAGACATCTCAATCATCCCATCGAGAAAATGAAAAAGAGCAATTCCTTAAAGCAGCATCTCTGACAACTTAAAAAGACATACCTGGTTTGATCTTTTTGGCTTTTTCAGCTGGTCCCCCAGGTATAATAGAAGATATAAAGATGCCGGGATCGACTTTGCCCACATCTTCCCCCTCGTTAATCACAAAGCCTATAGTCCAATTATATTAAAGAAGATGATGATGATTTTGCACCTCAGAGAGGTTAGGTTATTTACTTGAGGTTATGCAGCTGATATTTGTACCTAGGCCCTCTGATCTTCAAACAGCTCTTTCTACTCTGCCATGACACATGGAGAGAAGTAGATGGTCTCCCTTTCAGAAGCACAGCTAAAGCCCATCAATGTACATGGATTTTGCTCCAGTACATAATCAGAGATAGGAAAAAGATGATTTTTAATCAAGTCATTTCTCTCAGTGCCTTATTTCTTGTAAGGTTATAATAAGGTTCTTAGGTGTCTGCAAATGTGGTAAATTGTAAGAGGTGAAAAATATTGTCTAGTCTTCTCCATCACTAAGAATTTCAATATACTCAGAAATGGTGTTAGGTGAAAAATTGTTTTTCTACCTTGTTCTTAGATTTTCAAGATACGCATTCCAAAATCTTATAGGATCTAAAAAGAAACTTTTGTCCCCAAAGTCCCATTACTCATTAGGGATATTTAAAGGGAAGAAAAAGAAATGATCACTGAAAAAAGGCAAATTGGAAGAGGACATGCAGGAAAAAGGAGTAGGAAAGTCTAAAGGGAACATGGAACACACCTCCTTTCTGCCCAGAGAGAGAGAGGCTGGGACTCCTTTACCGGGGGCCCTCTTACCAAAACCTCGGTGTGGGTCCCGGCTCAGAGTCACATGCACAATTTCTCCATCTGGTTCAGCTATAAAGCTCCTTCTCCTGTTATTTCGTGATCCTGGATATGGAAACAAAGCCCCACACTGTGCTTTTTCCCAAAATGATCTGAGATGTAATGCAAAGGGTGTGAACAGCATTTCACACATATATGCATGTGTGCACGCCTAATGCTGGCCATGGATCACTGAACACATACAGATGAGCCAGTGGGTCAGCGGCGGCTCATCAAAAGCAGAGGTAAGGCAGGGTGGGCCGTGTGCTGTTCTGGACGACTTATTACAGCTATTCTTTTTCTGCACTGGTCTTAGGATAAGACAGAATGTGAGCAGAGATGACTTTGCTGACAGGGCTTCCCAGGGAGTACAATGGTAAAGAATCTGCCTGCCAATGCAGGAGACATAGGTTTGATCCCTGGGCCGAGAAGATCCCCTGCAGGAGAAAATGGCGACGGACTCCAGTATTTTTGTCTGGATAATTCCATGAGCAGTGGAGCCTGAAGACTACAGTCCATGGGGTCACACAGAGTCGGAAAAGGCTGAGCAACTGAGCCTGTACAACCTTGCTGACAATGAAGGCTAAAACTAAAGTTGAAGCACAGAGATGAGATAGCAAATCCTTCCTCTTGCTGGGCCCTCACCACCAGGGGTGATGTGGCCTCAAAGTCCAGCGGAGGACCCTGCAAGTTTTCCCCCAGCTTGGGTCTTGCAGGGGACTCAAGACAGAGCCTTAAGGGGCATCCCAATGCTGACCACAGACCACATGGAAAAATCCCCAAATGGTAATCCACCCCTCAAGGATTTCCACATCACTCCCTCCCACATGGCACCATAATGGGCCTGGCACACAGGTCATGTAAAGAGCCACTTGGTGGTATTCCAGATCCAGCCCCCAGGCTTAATGCTCATCCAACATAAATATCTCCTCTAACTCAGGAATCGTTATGTCCCACTGGGGACCTTCCTAGAGGATATATGACAAAGGGGGAGGCTGCCTGCCCTGTATATGTTTTCTGGTAAGAGAAAGTGAAAGTGTTAGTTGCTCAGTCATGTTTGACTCTTTGCAACCCCATGGATTGTAGCCCACCAGACTCCTCTGTCCATGGACTCTTCCAGCCAAGAATACTGGAGTGGGTTGCCATCTCCTTCTCCAGGGAATGAACCCAGGTCCCCTGCACTGTGGGCAAATTCTTTACCATCTGAGCCCCCAGGGAATCCCCTTTCTGGTAAGTAGTGGGAAATGATATTTTGGGACTGCATGAAGAGTTGTAACAAAAATGAATGAAGCATTTTTCTAACCGTGCCTCTCCATGGCAGGTATTCCTCACACTGGGCCAGAGTGCTCAGAATCTTGGCCAGTGCTCACACACTTCAGATCGATGTGCCCAGCGCAAGCCACGAGAGGACAAGGGCTCTTCTCCACCATAAGTAGTTTTGAGATTAATGGAAAAGCAAAAAGACTGTGGACATTATTGGAGAAGCAAAATGAAGTGACGGCCAAAGGCTGAAAGCAGGCGTAACGTGCAAGGCTTCCTTCACCCCTGCTCGGCCGATGGCTGGCCTGTACCTGTGTGCGTACTCTGAGCAGGCTGCCTGGAGAGAGGGTCACAAGTTGTTGGCTTCTGAATCAAACAGAGGCGCTCCAGCTGCTCTCGGCCAAGGCAGGGGCTGTGGGGAAAGACAACAAGTTTAGACAAGAGGCCCCCAGGAGGCAACTTCTCACCATTCAGCATATGTGTGGTGGTCCCATGCTCTATCAGTCAGCAGATCCACGCTGCTGCTGCTACTGCTGCTGCTGCGGAGTCGCTTCAGTTGTGTCCAACTCTGTGCGACCCCACAGATGGCAGCCCACCAGGCTCCACCGTCCCTGAGATTCTCCAGGCAAGAATACTGGAGTAGGTTGCCATTTCCTTCTCCAGTGCATGAAAGTGAAAAGTCAAAGTGAAGTCGCTCAGTCATGTTCGACTCTTCACGACACATGGACTTCAGCCTACCAGGCTCCTCCACCCATGGGATTTTCCAGGCAAGAGTACTGGAATGGGGTGCCATTGCCTTCTCTAGCAGATCCATAGATGCCATCAAAGGCTGATCTGGTTATTCCCTTTTCATGGAAAGTTATCAGCAATCTCTGATGAAAGAGATGGGAATACCAGACCACCTGACCTGCCTCTTGAGAAACCTGTATGCAGGTCAGGAAGCAACAGTTAGAACTCAACATGGAACAACAGACTGGTTCCAAATAGGAAAAGGAGTACATCAAGGCTACATATTGTCACCCTGCTTGTTTAACTTATATGCAGAGTACATCATGAGAAACGCTGGGCTGGAAGAAACACAAGCTGGAATCAAGATTGCCAGGAGAAGTATCAATAACCTCAGATATGCAGATGACACCACCCTTATGGCAGAAAGTGAAGAAAAACTAAAGAGCCTCTTGATGAAAGTGAAAGAGAAGAGTGAAAAAATAGGCTTAAAGCTCAACATTCAGAAAACAATGATCATGGCATCCGGTCCCATCACTTCAAGATGTGTATAAGAGACAGGCTTAGTACTTGGTACTAAGAGCCTGGATACATGTATTTACTATTCATATGTTAGTATCAACTAGATCCCAGTATATAGGAGGAAGGAACACAGTTAGATTTTCTTTAAATCTGGATATATAGACACACAAGTAAGTTTAAGACTTTTGATACATGACACAACTGAGCGACTGAACTGACGGACTGACTGATGTGAGTCATTAAGGGCTGTGAAAATCTGGCATTCATAAACTAAAAGTAGAGGAGATTGTTGAAGACTCTGATTCAGCTTTCGGTTGAGAAGGCTGGCTGCCATGCAACGCTGCCAGGCCCCCCTGGGCATGTCCACCAGCAGGTCACTGGAAGGGTGTTATGCAGTCAAAACATTCTCAAGATGGCCTCCAGTCAGTCATGGCTTCTCTGAGCTTTTAATCTATCAAGTGAGCTGAGCTCACCATCCCAGTCATCCCCACCAGCAGGCTGGGCACGTAAATAACACAGTCTTGGACGCTTCAGACTAGTCCAGATGAGTACCATCAAGAGAACAATCAGCCAGCCAAGCCCTGCCCTAAATTTATAACCCAGAAAAGTGTGAAATAGGATAACAAAATGCTTATTATTTAAGCCCCTGTGCCTTGGAGTTGCTTGTTACACAGTAATAGATAGTTTTGCTTCATCATTATTGATTGGGTTTGCAGTATATGGTGATGCATATTTGCATCAACAGATTGGGAGCCATAAGTTTCTATAAATTGCTTTAAGATATAATATATGCATCACAATCCAAATCAACCACCATTTCCTCTTGCAGAAACAGATGTATAACTCATTCCAAAGAACAGCTCCTATAACATCTTCATTGCTCTGATAACATCACGTGCTGCCTGTGGATCTGTGCTATTTATAGAACTTACCATGTTAGTACAATCCAACTTATAGGCCACTTTAAAATTTATGGATCTTTGTGTTATAATGTAGAGTTCTGTTGATAAGCTCATTATTTTGCCTTGCAAATGAAATTACAGTGATTCATCAACAAGGAAAGCAGTAGCGTAGCAGTTAGGCATGCAGATTCCAGGGCCAGTTGTGTGTGTTCAAGTCTCAAAATGGGAGGAAATACTTTGTAGGGCTGTGAAGGCTAAAGTCTTTGATGGGTACAGTGTTTAGAACAGTACCTGGTTCATGACAAACCCGAAAAGGCTAGTACAACTTGTTTATTTTGTCCTCATCAATTTCATATCATCATCTGGCTCTTTCTCCACCAAAAGATAGAGCAACATAGTAGAGGGACACGGGATATCTGCCTTAGAGTGTTTAGCGTCAATTTGGCCCTCAGACAGCCTTTGGGAAATCTCTGTGGAATTAATTGATAATTACCCAATGAATGCATATTTCCCTGAGACATCTGACCTCCTTTAAACAAGGTCTTCACACAGGGATTGCTCCAGAGCACCAAGTACGTGGCGGTTCAGGCCCAGAGAGCAGACGTGTCAAACCCACCTGCCTCTGAGGCCCTGTGCCCCTGCCTCCTTGCTGGTGTCCATGGTGAAGTTACCCAGTGACCTGCGCAGCAGGCCTCCCGTGGCATCCTCCAGCAGCGCGTCCTCTGAGCATGACAGTCTTTGAATCCAAGTGAGTTGGTTGGACTGGGGCAGGTGTGCAAGACTCAGACTGGCCATCTGCACACACTGATCAGAGTCTGAAATGTGGCAGAAACAGATGAACGTAAATACCCACAAGAATGATGCTGGTTCCACCACTCTGTCCTGGCTTCTCTTTGTCCGCACAGAGGGGCCTATTTTTCCTCATGCTGGCTCGTGGAGCTGCTGTGATGAGCCCTGAGGATGCCAGGTCTGCCGAGTTAGCACTCGCTAAGGAAAGAAAGCTCAGACACACAGGTAGGAAGAGACGGGATACCCTCCATCCCCCGGCAGCTGACAGGACTTTGAGTCACAGTTCATGGCAGTGTCACGGCGCCAGCAGAGCCTTGTGTAAAATTAACTGCCGCCCCCCGTTCTGCCTGCTGCCTTTACAAACCATCCTCCAGATGTTAACAAATAGGTCAGCAGATTACCTGAGCTCCCAAGATTACTCTCTGCCCTGTGGAACGCGATCTTTCATCTCTACACGGCTTAGTTTCCCTATTGCACACACTGATCAGAGTCTGAAATGTGGCAGAAACAGATGAACGTAAATACCCACAAGAATGATGCTGGTTCCACCACTCTGTCCTGGCTTCTCTTTGTCCGCACAGAGGGGCCTATTTTTCCTCATGCTGGCTCGTGGAGCTGCTGTGATGAGCCCTGAGGATGCCAGGTCTGCCGAGTTAGCACTCGCTAAGGAAAGAAAGCTCAGACACACAGGTAGGAAGAGACGGGATACCCTCCATCCCCCGGCAGCTGACAGGACTTTGAGTCACAGTTCATGGCAGTGTCACGGCGCCAGCAGAGCCTTGTGTAAAATTAACTGCCGCCCCCCGTTCTGCCTGCTGCCTTTACAAACCATCCTCCAGATGTTAACAAATAGGTCAGCAGATTACCTGAGCTCCCAAGATTACTCTCTGCCCTGTGGAACGCGATCTTTCATCTCTACACGGCTTAGTTTCCCTACTAATAAGATTTAAGATCTGATTTTCTGAAATATGAATACATCACATGTGTTGTCTTCCAGTTTTAACAACGCCCTCCCTCCCTTCTTGCAGAAAGAGGTAACAAATGATTTTGATGAAATCCCTGACACGAGCCCAGGAACGTGAGTGTCTCTCACCACGTCACTCTTCACGTCATTCATAAGAAACTGGATTTGATAGATGGATTCCTTAAATTAACTAGGATTTATACAAAGCCCAGTCTGTAATTTGAAAAAAATGAAAATGAGGAGTATGTTCTGACTATCAACAGATGGTACGACCCTGTTACAACCAAGAAGAAAAGAACGCTCAGCACATGGCATTTGTGTAGCTCCTGTTGTGTGCGTGAGCGTGTGTGTCTAGCGTGTGTGTCTGCGGTCATATCCAAAGCACAGTGAGGTGCCTTCAGTGAGAGCTTGTCCGTGAGCGTTTATTTCCTCCAGCAGACAATCCCCCTAACCCACAATGGGCCTGGTTCACTATCAGCACTGCACCCAATGAAATCAAGGTAGCCTCACAACATGGCATGTGGGATCTTAATTCCATGACCAGGGATCAAACTTGCACCGCCTGCAGGAATCTTCACTNAGCTTGTCCGTGAGCGTTTATTTCCTCCAGCAGACAATCCCCCTAACCCACAATGGGCCTGGTTCACTATCAGCACTGCACCCAATGAAATCAAGGTAGCCTCACAACATGGCATGTGGGATCTTAATTCCATGACCAGGGATCAAACTTGCACCGCCTGCAGGAATCTTCACTGGACTGCCAGGGAGGTCCCAATGTAGTCTTCAAAAAGATACTTTGGGGGAACATTCCATGTCTAGGAGGCATTCAGTACCGTCATTCACGTACAGTAGGCAAGGGAGATGGAGAGGGAAATGGCAACCCACTCCAGTATTCTTGCCTGGGAAGCCCCATGGACGGATGGGGCTGCGAAAGAGTCAGACACAACTTAGCAACTGAACAACAACAGGCAAGGGAGAAAAGAAGACTAAACGCAACCTGAACATGATAGTACTGTCCACACGAGCAGCCTACCCATCCTGTGTGCTTGTCACATGCCAGGCACAGTGGCAAGCATGTTATCTGTATTGTCTCATTTAATCCTCACAAGAACCCTGTGGGTTAGATATTATTATACCCACTTTATAGATGAGGAAAAGTGAGGCTAAGAGAGAGCTGACTATTTGCTCAAGGTCCCCAGGGCTTGTAGGCGGTAGAGCAAAACTCACTCAGCTGACTTTATAGCCCATACCAGAAAACGGGTGTGCCGAGGATGTGGAGATAAAAACGGCACGGGAGAGTCATCTGAAGCATGTCCAGCCCCCTCCGATTGCCAAGGTCTAAGGGGACAGTGACCCTAGCCCTAATTATGGTGGATATTTAACACTCACAGGGAGACACTGTAGTGAAAGAAAGTGATGACAGGGACTCAGCTCAGAAAGGTTTTGTGGATTTCCTGTGTATAGAGGGAAGAAGAGGGTGTATACTCAGAGAGGAAGGCTCCAGAAGGCAGCAGAGGAGAAAGACCCCCAAGGGCCTGAGCTCCCAGCAGAGTAAGATGGAGAGCATTGTTAGCCACAAGGAGACGGTCAAGAGAGCGAGGCCAGGACGATGGCTGCTCACGGCGAATCTGTGGAGTCTGACAGCCACGGGCGTGTGAAGCGCCACACGGCCCTGAAGCCTGTGGCCATCTGTCCGAAAGGACAAGAAAAGGCCTGTGGGCCCCCTCTGCGATGCTGCCACGTGCTCTCTGATTTAATCCTGAATTTATGCACTTGTAGAAGCTCGGTGATGTTTCTCTCGCCCCAGGGAATCAAATATAACTGTAAAGTAACAAGCTTATTGAGACAATTCACAGAAGAATGGCTAAGAAACGCTTGGAAAATGTCCAACTTCCCAACAGTCAAAGAAATGTCAAGTGAAACAACACTAGAAGTCATTTCTCCCTATAAATGTGGATAAATGTGATATAAATGAGCAAAGATAAACATGATAAAATCTATTCCAGCAAAGATGCAATGAAACAGGCACAGTGATACTGGGCATGTGAATGGCCCTCAGAAAAACAGCAGATGCCCTAAAAATGCCCCTGCCTTTGTATCCCAAATTTAAATGAAATCTAGCTTAAAGAAATAATACAAGACACACAAAAAATTTTCTTCCACTGATGTTTGCTGCAATATTATTTATGATATTGGAAACTGAAAGGCAAACATAAAATCAAAATAGAGGCACAATTAATTAAATGGTTGTATTTCCACACTAATTTTCCATCCATTCATTCAAAACACATGTTACGCCGGTTTCATGTTGGAACAGTAAAGGCGGGGGCTCTCTCCCTGCCCTCTGGGAACTCCCAGCTCACTGAAAAGTGGAGGCCGACACATCCCAAATAAAAGGGGCTGAACGCCACATGTGAGGAGGTGGAGCCTGCACAAAGGCAGGCAAAGGAGACACTGTAGGGAAAGAAAGCGATGACAGGGACTCCAGTCAGCTCCATCTGGGAAGGGAGCACACGGGCAGTTCACCGGCAAGGACCGCACGGGGCGGATTGTCCTTGAACTTATTCCTGGAGAACCAGACCCATCTTGGTTGTCTGAGCCTGGAAGAGCACGGCAAGCAGAGGCCATGCGAACGTTAGATTCCCCAAAAGCCCTATTACGGCAGAATCTGTAGTCTGAGAAAAGAGCGTATCAAGAGCAAAACAGGCTTAAAAGGACTAGTTTTGCTAGTAAGCCCATGGAGTCCTTATACATATTTTATGCTCATTGATATCAGGCAATAAAATAGATACTGATGATGTCTCACGGTTTATTTTAGCAATAGCAGGTAAGACCTAATTTACATTCGTTATTTCTAGCTCCCTGGAAACATCATAGACATGCTGCTCTGTGACTTCAAAGACACATGTATATATTCATTTGGTTTGGCTGAAAATAACAGGCCACTTTTATTTTCTGTATTTGGTTCTGCATCTGAATGCTCAATAATTTTGTTTCCTGGTTGATCCCCAGCCCCAGGATGCCAGGACCCAGGGTGCAGCTCCCCTGTGAATTGACTGGTGCCAAGCAAAAGCCCTTGGCAGGCTGCAGTCTTTGGGGTCGCGGAGAGTCGGACACGACTGAGCAAGTGAACAACGAGGGCAAACAAAACCCCCACAAGCAGGCGCTGCCCTAACGAGTCACGCGGAGCCGTGGGCGCCAGACACCGCTCTAGGCACGGCCGCCTCTTGGGGCGCGGCAGGGACCCGCTGGACCAATAGGTGCTAGTTGAGGACACCGAGGCCCAGAAAGGGCAAGTGAGTGTTCAGAGTCACGCAGCTAGTAACTGGCGTGGCTCTGAGTCTGTTGGACTCCAGCGTCCACATTCCCAGCCTGGGGTTCGTCTGCATCCAGATCCCCTGCGTTCCTTTACAAGCGCAGATTCTGATTTAGGGGCCTGAGATTCTGCCTTCCTAGCTGGCTCCCAGGTGATGCACACGCAGAGACCACTCTGGGACTATGAGTGGTGAAACCACTATATTATATTGCTCCCTGTTATAAATGAATAGGAAATAATGGTGAGAGCTCAACGGTAAATACGATACACCCAGCCTTCAAACCCGCATAGCTTTGGGTTGAGAACGTAGTGCCTACTCACCACTTGTAACTCCAAGAGAGCTCATCTGAGCATTAAACCCATGCTGGGCGCAGCAGAGGCCCAGCAAATATTTACAGGTCTTGACGGAATCAGTGACAAACGCGTGCTTTTTCCCAGTGACGCTGCTTGTGATGATGAACTTCTTTCGCTGTGGGGAACAAACACTGACTTTGATATATTGATCATTCTCACCCACCCATCGAAGCACAGCTATCCAGACAATAAGCAAATGCAGGAGCTGTCAGTTGAATGCCCATGTACTAGGCATCCAGAAGGGTATGGCAGATGTTGTCTGATTATGGCCCAATATTTTTTCTTAGTTTAAATACAATCCCTCTTTTTTTCCCCCTTCGTTCATAAATCAAATGTTTCTTTATTGAGCAATTGCTATCTGCCAAGGACTGTGCTGCTGCTGCTGCTGAAAAGAATATGAAGAGTTCAGTACAGGCATTGCCCTCAGCAAGAAGTGAATATAATTTCCCTGTGCATTGGGAAAGGCCATTAAATATAGTTTGCACTGTCCAAACTCTCAGATGTGGAAGGCAAAATCTCAGCTAGGAGGTTTATAGAAAAGATAAAATCACATCGGTAATCTCATATTTTCATGCTGTTATGTGCCAGGTTCTGTTCTAAATCCTCTCTATGTCTTAATTCATTTCATCCTAGAAACTACAGAAGGAGAGAGCCCCATCATTATCCTTATTCTACAGATGCGGAGGCACGTGGAGACTCCTCAGAATGCAGCAGGAACTGAGGTCATATCACCAAGAAACACTTCCTCAACATTTATACCTTCAAGGCCCACGCACAAAGGGATAATTTTTGTACTGCTCACTGAGATAAACTGGAGAGGAGTATCTATATGGGGCTATCTATATGGAGCTTCCAGGAAAAGATCCTTAAATGTTTGCAATATGTAACTCTAATAAGAACAATGAAATATACAGTAATAGAAATTATATTAAATACAAATTTATATATAACTTCCAAATAAAATCTCTATTCTAGATATTTCATAAGAACCTTGAGCTTGCTCCTATAAAGATAACTATAAATACAGGTTTTATGCTTGAAAGGGTATTCTGAAACTCCTGAACTTCTTAAGGCTGCTGCTGCTGCCAAGTCGCTTCAGTCGTGTCCGACTCTGTGTGACCCCATAGACGGCAGCCCACCGGGCTCCCCCATCCCTGGGATTCTCCAGGCAAGAACACTGGAGTGGGTTGCCATTTCCTTCCTCAGTACATGAAAGTGAAAAGTGAAGGGAAGTCGCTCGGTCGTGTCCGACTCTTCGCAACCCCATAGATGGCAGCCCACCAGGCTCCTCCGCCCATGGGATTTTCCAGGCAAGAGTACTGGAGTGGGGTGCCATAGATGGCAGCCCACCAGGCTCCTCCGTCCATGGGATTTCCCAGGCAAGAGGACTGGAGTGGGGTGCCACTGCCTTCTCCCTCTTTAAGGCTAATCCCTTTTAATTTCAGTACATGAAAGTGAAAAGTGAAGGGAAGTCGCTCGGTCGTGTCCGACTCTTCGCAACCCCATAGATGGCAGCCCACCAGGCTCCTCTGCCCATGGGATTTTCCAGGCAAGAGTACTGGAGTGGGGTGCCATAGATGGCAGCCCACCAGGCTCCTCCGTCCATGGGATTTTCCAGGCAAGAGGACTGGAGTGGGGTGCCACTGCCTTCTCCCTCTTTAAGGCTAATCCCTTTTAATTTTTGATAGCTGCCATTCCCAAGAACCTCCACTCACACAGTCAAATATTAACAAAGGGCGGCAACTGTTCACTGCTTCCCCTTTAAAAACTCTTTTTCACCATTAACCTGATTTCAGATGATTTAAGCATTCTCTAAATATCCCTCACTTTTATTAACAAATTGATGTTGAATCTATACTAATGTGAATGGATTTTGAATTCAACTGAATTATATCTAGTATTTTTTATTTAATGCATTTTCTCATCCATAGATGCTATCTAACTCAGTGGGCTGCCGTCTATGGGCTTGCACAGAGTCGGACACGACTGAAGCGACTTAGCAGCAGCAGCAGCCCTAAGGTATTAAACACCCCAGAGAGTAGAACTGCTGTCTCATTTCTTGGCATGAAGCTGAAAACAATCTTGCCTGTAGTAGTTTAGATTTTTTTTTTCCCACTCTGATAACATCATTTAATGGGAAATCCATATCTTCAAGCCAACTTCCACACAAGCAAACTGCTCCGTGAATAAGATGATGTGTAACTTGAATCTCGGGGTTTTCACCACAAACACAAAAAAGTGTATTTGCATCTGTGTTGTCACAGAACAAAAATAACTTGGTGTTTCTGTAACATCGTGTTTGTTTCAAAGCATGTTTTATCATTTCAAATATTTCTTCCCTAGTAATTTTATTGTTGCTTCTGTGCCTTTGCAGGCTCCTTTATTTGTTTGGCTTGACACATCTTTGCAGGATAAGATTCTCTCAGACAGAGAGAATCAGACACATGTGCCCAGCTAAGGAAGTTCAAACTCCAGACCCCTACTTGGGAAGGCCATTTCCTGGAAGGGACCCAGCAACAGCTTCATGTGTTTTTATAAAGTGTAGAAAGAAAGATGCTTTCACCACAATCAATTAAAATCACTGGCTCTTCTTTCCACTGAAACTGTCTTATTTTTCTCACCAGAGCTAACACTGCATGATGGAGACACAGACCCCACTAAGGAGAGGCAGAAATGAATGGGGCTGCTTGCAATGTAGAGTTAATGGGGTTTATTTATGTGATTCACAGTCTCTTCTGCAACGGTTTATTGCCAGCCCTCCCAGAATACTCCTTCCATTGGACCAACTCACCCAACATCTCAGCATAAAGACATAGGGCCAGTAGTCATGTAAAATTGACTATGTCCTACAATAACCAGCCTCAGGAGTACGTGGCGTCGGCGCCAGAGAGGAATAAGATTTGAAATGCAGAGCCAGAGGCCAGTCTGTGGGAAACATTTTCAGTCATCAGAAATGAAAACCTATAATTTAGTTCTCAAAAACATCTAATTAAGTGGAATTTTATCCTATCAGGAATGTACTTTGTAATCGTACATATACTGCCTTATCAATACAGTGCACATTTTTTTTCTTTTTCTTTTTTTGATGGGAATCACACAATATGAAATTTACTTGATTTTCCTGTGTTGGTAGCCTAGAAACCTGCAGTGGCGCTTCAAAGAGCAAGAACGTCTCTGTCGCAAAGCTGCATGTTTTATGGATCTCATCAACAATAAAAACAACTTTCAATCAGATGTGCTATATTTCTCTTCTCTCTAGAAAAAAAAGATATTACAAAAGTATCACCCTATGGAAAAGTACAGGGTGTATGCCACCAAAACTTTGAAAGAGAGAAAAAAAGAATGATAGAGTTAATCTGGAAATTCATTAATAAGAATATTAACTTTTTTACTCGGATTTTGCAGTAGTTGATCTTTTAAAATTCAAGAGTTGTGGTGATTTATTTTCTCATTCTACATGAGCAGTCACTTTAAAACCTTGTTTGTTTTTGGAAATTTGTGTCCTTGTTTTTAAAGAGAGCCCTACAAATGCTGCATCCTCCCAGGCTTCACGCGTTTCTCTCCAGACATTTTTAACTACTATTAATATCCAAGAACAGTTATTAGCATGGGTAAGTTCATCATTTCACAATAAATGCTTTCGTGATTGAAGAATCTTCTGAATCAATGTCTCTGTCACAGGCGGGCTGCCAATGTACCTACAAATCATATTCATTTTCCAGCGTTTCTCATGATGTACTCTGCATATAAGTTAAATAAGCAGGGTGACAATATACAACTTTGATATACTCCTTTCCCTATTTGGAACCAGTCTGATGTTCCATGTCCAGTTCTAACTGTTGCTTCCTGACCTGGATACAGATTGCTCAAGAGGCAGGTCAGGTGGTCTGACATTCCCATCTCTTTAAGAATTTTCCACAGTTTGTTGTGATCCACACAGTCAAAGAATTTGACATAGTCAATAAAGCAAAAGTAGATGTTTTTCTGGAACTCTCTTGCTTTTTTGATGATCCTGCAGAGGTTGGCAATTTGATCTCTGGTTCCTCTGCCTTTTCTAAATCCACCTTTAACATCTGGAAGTTCATGGTTCACGTACCATTGAAGCCTGGGTTAGAGAATTTTGAGCACTACTTTGCTAGCATGTGAGATGAGTGCAATTGTGCCGTGAAAGTGAAAGTGAAGTCTTTCAGTCGTGTCCGACTCTTTGTGACCCCATGGACTGTACCCTACCAGGCTCCTCTGTCCATGGGATTTTCCAGGCAATAGTACTGGAGTGGATTGCCATTTCCTTCTCCAGGGGATCTTCCCAAACCAGGGATTGAACCCGGGTCTCCCGCATTGTAGACAGACACTTTACCATCTGAGCCACAGTTTGAACATTCTTTGGCATTGCCTTTCTTTGGGACTGGAATGAAAACTGACCTGTGGAGGCATGGGTCAGCAGTGGCCTGCTGCTGAAGCTCTGGGTGCAGCAGACCTGGGTATGCCATAAGCCCTCTTGGAGGAGGTCACCATTAACCCCACCATAGAACCACCAGAACTCACACAGGCCTGGGAAAACAGACTCTTGGAGGGCACAAACAAAACCTTGTGTACACCAGGACCCGGGAGAAAGGAGCAGTGACTCCACAGGAAACTAACCCAGACATGCCCAGGAGCGTCCAGGAGTCTCTGGAGGGGTGGTCGGCAGTGGTCTGCTTCAGGGGCACCTGCTTCAGGCTGAGCTCAGGAGGCACCGAGTGCAGCAATGCAATCACGGGACCTTTTGAAGGAGGTCACCACTATCTTCACTACCTCCACCATCCTTTGGCCTCAGGTCAAGCAACAGGGAGGGAATCAGCCCCGCCCACCAACAGAAAATTGGATGAAAGATTTACTGAGCATGGTCCTGCCCATTAGAAAAAGTTTTCCCCTCAGTCAGTCTCTCCCATCAGGAAGCTTCCATAAGCCTCTTATCCTTCTCCATCAGAGNTGGCCTCAGGTCAAGCAACAGGGAGGGAATCAGCCCCGCCCACCAACAGAAAATTGGATGAAAGATTTACTGAGCATGGTCCTGCCCATTAGAAAAAGTTTTCCCCTCAGTCAGTCTCTCCCATCAGGAAGCTTCCATAAGCCTCTTATCCTTCTCCATCAGAGGACAGACAGAATGAAAACCATAATCACAGAAAACTAACCAAACTTATCACATGGACCACAGCCTTGTCTAGCTCAATGAAACTATGAGCCTTGCTGTGTAAGGCCACGCAAGACACACAGGTCATGGCGGAGAATTCTGACAAACCATGGCCCACTGGAGAAGAGAAGGTCAAACTGTTAGGGGAAGCACACTGATTGAAACCATCGACCCTGGCCAGGTACCATAGTAACCATTTGCATGAGTTGTTTTATAACAGGAGATTCTGATAAGGAATAGGGAGCTAATAAGCCACCACCAACTGGAAGAGTTTGGGAAAGGTCTAAAGGAGACACCGCGTGTCCGTCCACCTCCCAGACTCCCTCTCGCTAGCATCCATCTTGGCTGAGCGATGCGTGCGCCATCTGAATTAGAAAGCCTCTGAATTAGAATGATTGGTCAAAGACCACCTGGAAACTAATCCCATCACATAAAACCCGAGACTGCGAGCCACGGGGCAGAGCAGCTCTCCTGGGTTTCCTTACCCTCCTGCTCTCCACCCAGGTGCCCTTTCCCAATAAAATCTCTTGCTTTGTCAGCACATGTGTCTCCTCGGACAATTCATTTCCGAGTGTTAGATAAGAGCCCAGTTTCGGGCCCTGGAAGGGGTCTGCCTTCCTGCAACAAAACCACTTCAGTATTCTTGCCTTGAGAACCCCATGAACAGTATGAAAATTAGTTGTAACTAAATTTAAATAAATGATGTTCAAATGTTATTTCAAAAACTGTACATTTAATAGGTGTGTTGTTATTGTAATTTTTTTTAAATGATTGACAAATGTTTCCACATCTGTAGTCCATGGGAGACAGGCCAGATGCCTCCACACTATGTGTGCTAAGGGAAAATTAAAATACAAGGAAAATGTTTCAAAAGCAGGCAGACTCCATTGCACTTACTTCCAACTCTCCTTCCCCATCTGCCACTCCCAACCTTGCTCTCAAAATCAATAGATTCCCCAAACTAAAAGAACTTCAGCCAGAGTGAAAGTGTAGTCCTTAGGCTAGTGGCTGCCCGTGGAGGTGACAGGGGCCTGGGGGGAGAGAGGGGGATGGCAGGGGCCTCTCAAATCCCCTGGTAGACTTCTTCCCAACATGCCATAGTCAACGGAGTACAGGTTAGCTGACAGGCTGTGAGCTTATTTTCTTAAGAGAAGCTCACCTGACCTATTGTTCCTTTAAAGGGCGAAGAGATCAAAGGAAAACAAAGCCAGGTCATGTCAACAGAGTGACACTCACGTAAGCCAAAATCTTTTCAATTTCTCTCCACTGAAACCGTGAAGTTGCAATTCTGCTGTTGCTTCTCACTTCGTACACAATGACACCCTTGGCGCAGATCCCCAAGGCCATTTCCCCTCCTGGCCCTGTCTTCTCTGGGAGAACTTGGTATACCAGCACACCGTATTCTGGGAGCTGCTGAGCAACCTAGAATGAGAACAAGGCCAATTGAGAAGAGACAGGCACACTGGTATAAAATAATGGATTTCAAACCATTCCACGAGGAAAAAAAAAACAACATAACAGATGTTCTGAAAAAAAAGAGTAAGATTGCCAAATAAGTTTCAGAAACACTGAGCTAAACATATCTCCTTACTACAGCATTTCTCTGTACCTCTCATATGATAGTGTTGTTACATTTTATTAATGGAATGAAGGAACCCTTCCCTAATAAAGTACCTTGAGACACTAGGAACACTGATATTAATTATGAAAGTGATACCAGAAAATAAGAATATCCTGAACAAGGCTGTAGAATTCAGACTCTTCTGAATCATCTCGCAGGGATTTCTTTTTCTAAAGCCTGCTGCAGTACTATCTGGTACAACCCCTTCACGTTACAGATGGAAAAACTGAGGCCCAGGCACAGAAAGCAGCCTTCCAAATGATCAGCGGCACTATTACAACAAGATAACACCCTGCAGAAAAAAGGAGCCTTTCTGGCATTTCTCACCGTGTGGCAGTGACTTGGTGGGGTCCCCAGAGCCCAAGATCTGTATTCAGTTTACCGGTTTAGGAGATAGAATTTTGTCAGGGACCTGAGGGTCAGCCCGAGCTGGGAACTGCAACAGGCTAACCAAAATCTTCAGAGACTGGCGCGTAAACCTAATACAAATATATTTTTTTTATGTCTGAATGGTAATCACGCCTCTGTTCTGGTCTCTGCCATCTTCATCTTCACCTGGTAGACTCCAGTTCTTACTAGAAGATTGGTGCACCCGGGCTCAAGGCAGGTGGGCTCAAAACGTATGGATGTGTTCACACATTTGAAACTCTCTCAGAGGGTTTCACTGGTGAGATCCAGTGCTCATCCCTACCCCAGAGCAGAGGGGACAAACTCCTGCCCAGTCTCTCTCATCCTCAGGTCGGGTCACAAAAATGAGGACAAATTACGGCTCTGGAGAGCTCCTTTCTCAGGCCCTGTTCTGTCTTTTCTCCCTGTACTGATAAGTGATCTGTGCAGATGGGTCACACTGCCTACAAATCCTTCAACTATTTGCATGATCTTGATTACATTTCTGGACCCTGAATCTCACTGTTTCTTTTAACTTTGGAAAGACCCTGTCATTGTCACTATCATCATCATTGTCATCATCATCTGAAACAGTATTTATTGGACATTAGTGCTGAAATATCCATGGCCAGACTAAGCATGTACTTAAAGTATGACAAAGCAGGGCCAACCCAAAACAATTGGGTAATTCTTTTAAAGAATTTGATGTGATATTTCTTTAAAAAATTTAATTAATTAAAGCACTAAAATAGTCATCATTAGAACAGATGATGAACCAATAGAATAGAAGAGTTGATAGAATAGAATTCTATTGAATATTCGTCATCAATAGTAGATTCTATTCATCAGTAGAATAGCCTCTATTAGACTTCCTTTTATTTTTTAAATTGTTTAGTATTTATTTTAATTTTTAATTTTTTAATTATATAGAAAGGGATATGATATTGAGGTACTTGGAGCCACAAAATCCTTAAAATGGTTCAGTGCCTTTCTGTAACAGCAGGACCCTACGGGGCTTTCCTGGGACAGACTTCCCTATCCAGTCTGTTTCACCTGCCTCTCGTTTGTAGAAAACCTTTAGCTTCCTAGGCTTTCCCTCCTTTGACCCTATCATTGCACTTCTGGGAATCTGTCCTAAGGAAATATACCAAATGACCAAGATCGAAACCCTTTGATCAGAGTGATGTTTGGTGCAGACTTCCAGAGTTGGGTTGAGAGAACTAGTTCCTTGCAATAAATCTTCCTAAAGGCACTGCCTTATAGAGTACTTGGAGAAGGAAATGGCAGCCCACTCCAGTATTCTTGCCTGGAGAATCCCACAGGCAGAGGAGCCTGGCTAGCTAGTTATAGTCCGTGGGGTTGCAAGAGTCGGACACGACTTAGTGACTAAACCACGACCTAAAAAGGTATCACCTAAAGGTAAGGGAAGCTGGTGGCTGAAAGGTCAAGAACCTGCCTGCAGTGCAGGAGACGCAAGAGATGTCGGTTTGATCCCTGGGTCTGGAAGATCCCCTGGAGAAGGAAATGGCAACCCATTCCAGTATTCTTGCTCAGAAAATCCCCTGGACGGAGGAACCTGGTGGGCGACAGTCCATAGGTCGCAAAGCGTTGTACACAACTGAGCCGCTAAACACAAAGGTACCACTTTAAAAGGGATTATTGGACAAGCTCTACAAAGGATATTTACAGAGCACTTGTATTCATCTGGGGAATGCAGAGGTTATAATGCTAAGTGGGAAAAAATACAAGGTACAATCAGTATGACTTCAACAACAAAAAGAAAATATTTTAACAGCATATGGCAATCCCTAGTTATGTGGGAAAATGGCTCCATGGTTGAAGAAGTTTGGAAAACACCAAGTTAACCTTGAACAAGTTGTTCTGAGATTAATATGCTAATATAGGCGTGAATCTTGCCATCAGCAGTACCCAAACTGGACTTTCGCCAAATCTGATGAACTAGCAGAATTAGTCATCAGTGAAGCATAGGCCAATAGGTGTCATCTGATAACAGAAAAGGGAGCCACAGGAGCTATAATTAAATAATCCAGTAAATGTTTATTGGAGTAACTGGTCTCTGTGCTGAGTTCTGGGGAGCCAAGGCCCTCTGGACATTTACAACCTAGAAGAAGGGACAAGAAATGAACAGAAATGTCTGTGATGTAGACTGTCAGCAATATATGCCAACAATGTATAAAATGTTTCTAACCTTTGACCCTGTGATTCTACTCATGAGAGTCTATCCTTAAGAAATTAATCAGAAATGCAGCTAAAGATGTATGCAGAAAAAAAAATATGAATCTCAGTGTTGTTTAAAATAGTCCCATATTTAAAATAAATTATGTGCCAAACCACAGGATTACTGAAAAAAACTTTTGGGTACCTTATGTGTTGATTCAAAAGAAAGTTTCAATATTTGAGTGAGATGAGATTTAAAAACAGCCCACAAAACAGNCTATTATAAACAGTACTGTGATGAACATTGGGGTACACGTGTCTCTTTCAATTCTGGTTTCCTTGGTGTCTATAAAATTACCTTTTCTCTTAAAAAATAAAATTTATGAAGACTTCAGGTATTTCCTTGCACTAGGTGCTTTCAAGCCAACTGCATACTTGCAGGAGGCTGCACCACTCCCCTGCTGACTCATGTTCTTTGGTGACTGCAGTCTTATTGTGATTCATGCCCTTTGGCTGTATCCAAGCCCAAGACCAGCCCCAGCCTCCCTGCCCTTGTCGGGTGAAGGTCCTGGCAGAGTTTGACCTTGACTCAGCTCATGCACAATCGATCATTGATGATGTTGCTTAGTTGCTAGAGCAGTCATCACTCACTGACAAATGGTCTAAGTCATGTGTCTTCGGTTCAGAATTTCTATTGTCACTGGAAATTTCCAATGATTCATTGAAAATCATGTTCTTCTGAATTCCAGGAATGGTATCATTTTTCAGTTGAATCTCATCATTGGGATTAGTAAGAAATGACCTCTCAGAAATATTTCAGAAACTTTTGGATGACTTCAAAACTTTAAATAACTAAGTAAACAAGAAAGATGGAAATGTAGATCAAGAACTCTTCAGTGTTCACATTTTTTTAACAAGCCATTCAAATTTTATTAAGAGCGTATTACACATCAAGATTTGTATATCAAACATATTTAAATTATATGATGGCATTTTGAAATAGTTACCACTTGAATGACTGGAATAGTTCTCCTTACTCGTGGAAGACTATATTTGACATTTTCATGAGGAATTAGCTACATGATCTAAATTCATTTCTTCATCATATATAATCAGTAGTCAGTAGATATTTCAAATGAATTAACATATAGTTGGAGGAGCTACAAACTTCTCAGAAATGACTTTCAACATACCATTTTTCAACTTTCTTAAAATAACATGAAATGCTATCACCCCTTTAGAGAATGACAAAGTAAGGATGAGAGTGACAACAAATGAGAGAGAGAGAATCTGATAGAAATACTGACTATATCTTCTAAAATAAGAGGATTCTTAGACTGTAAGTCTCCTCTGCTTCCTGCAGGTCTTAAAAGGCCAAGACCACCAAGTTGAGGTTGACTAGGCCAATCAGGTTTTTAGCTACATTCTGCTAGGATAAACTAATATGCTTTTGGTAGATACATGTTTATTTGAAATTCTGAAATCCCAGAAACAATGTATGTGTTGCCTCTATGCAGGAGACCTGGGTTCAATCCCTGGGTTGGGAAGGTCCCCTGGAGAAAGGAAATACTACTCACTCCAGTATTCTGGCCTGGAAAATTCCATGAATTGTACAGTTCATGGGGTCACAAAGAGTCAGACATGACTGAGCGACTTTCACTTTCACTTTGGTAGATATGTGTTTATTTGAAATTCAGGAATCCCACAAAGTGTATGTGCTGCCTCTATCCTTATACAGAATTAAAATTATATATTAAAATGTAAATATATGTGTACTAAAATTTTACAATAAAACAAATAATCCAATAAAAATTAGACAAGATATTTCACCAGAGCACTCACAAAATATATGAATGGTCATTAGCACATGGAAAGAGCATAATTCATCAGGGAAATGAAAACTAAATCTGTAATGAGCTATAAACATATACACTAGTATGGCAAAAAACATTGACAAGAAAGTTAAGGGGTATCATGGCTTTATAAATTTTTTTTTAAGTCCATGGTGAAATATTTAATTGTACTAATGAGTAACAATATATTTCTTTATATTCTTTGATAAAATTGTAAATTAACTCTGTCTTTGAATCCGTGCTCTTATGTAAATTAAATATTTAAATTCAACTGTTTTCATCAAAAGAAAGGTGATCAGAACCTGCAAAAAGACATTTGTGGTTTTTTGCCTAATGATTACATGTTGAATCAAAATATTATACAAGGTTCTTTGGGAGAAGCTTTGGAAAGAAAGGAGAATTCAGAATTCAGCTTTTATAATAGTCCTTGGCCTCCAGAGGAGAAGAATTCAATCCAGAGCTAGAGATGAGGTTTGATCACTCAGAGCTTTTGTGTAATAAAGTTTTATTAAAGTGTAAAGGAAATAGAGAAAGCTTCTGACATAGACATCAGAAGCGGGTAGAAAGAGTATCCACTTGCTTAGTGTTAGCAATGGAGTTATATAGTCTCCATTAGGTTTTTTGCCTGATGACTACATATTGAATCAAAATATTAAACAAGGTTCTTTTGGAGAACCTTGGGAAAGAAAGGCGATTTCAGAAATCTTCCATAAATCAGTGATACACCTCTGTACATTTTCTACAAAAGAATATGGTAAGACTATTATAAAAGCATTGGTTTGATATTAAATGCAATTTGAGGGCAAAGGAATATAAAATTGTCTATAACTTTGAGAAACATGTTAAGATTCAAAAATGTCTGCATCTATCACTGCTGAGCTTTTATTATATGTTCAGTTATATACTTCACTGTAAAAACTAGCTAAGCTCACTTTAGTCTTTGAAAATGTGACATTTATTATCAGAAAAGGAAGAACAAGGAAATGGAAGGAATAGGAAAAATATTCTCCAAAAAAGACTTTTAGTTGAAAATAAGAAAAAATATGTTCCTTTTTTCCCTTAGGAGTGTTAAACTGCAAAAAGTGAGGAGATGGTTGATAATTAAATATCTTTCTATTATACATCATCCTTTGGGCTGTTTAATTCTGAAAATGACAATGCAATTTTAAGCTGATATCAATGAGTTTTTGCTTAGAATGGTAAATATGTGAGAAAATTATTTTTTCCATCTTGCATGTAAAATTTAAATTTACATAACATTTATGTATGCCAAATGATAAGCCAGACATGAATTACTGTATAACATAGCCAGAGAGGAGGACAGTAAATCAGTAGCAGCTCCAGAAATTTCTATGATAGTGGGAATATTCTAAAACATTCACCATCCAATAAGAGTTATTCACATTTGGTAACTAAGCATCAGAAAATGTTGCTAGTGCAAATGAAAAGCTGAAGTTTTAGTTTAATTTTAATTTAAATAGCTATGTGTGGCTAATGTATGCCTTATTGAATAGACAACTGAAGTGCAATACTTTCATTTTAGATACAAAGACATTGAAAAGCAGAGATATCTTGCTCAAAAATACAACAAAGTTGGCAGAAACAATAGCAGACAGGCCATCGTATTATTGGCTCCCTAGTTGGATCAACTGGTAAAGAATCTGCCTGCCAATGCAGGAGATGTAGACAGGAGACATGGATTCAATCCCTGGACTGAGAAGATCCCCTGGAGGAGGAAACGGCAACCCACTCCAGTACTCTTGCCAGGGAAATTCCATGGACAGAGGAGCCTGATGGGTTACAGTTCATGGGGCTGCAAAGAGTTAGACATGATTGAGCAAGCACATAAGTAATGAGAAGTAAACACAGGCACTAAGCAAGGGTGAACAAGCATGTCAAACTGTTCTATATACAAACAAGGGTGTGTGTGTGTGTGTGTGTGTGTGTGCATGTGCACTCAGTCATATCCAATTCTTTGTGATGCCATAGACTGTAGCCCAGCAGTTTCTTCAGTCCATGGGATTTTCCAAGCAAGAATGCTGGAGTGGGTTGTCATTTCCTGCTCTAGGGGATCTTTGTGACCCAAGGATTGAACCCAAATCTCTTGTGTCTCCTGCTTTGACAGGCAGATTCTTTATCTTTGCTGCCACCTGGAAAGCTCATAGCAAGGATACAAGCACTATAACTCAGTACCTGTCTACTCCACAAAATGACATCACCACAGGTCTAGTTACCATATATCACCCTGTCATTGATCCCCTTCACCCATTTTGCTCACCCCCAACACCTTTCCCCCTGGTAATCACTAATCTGATCTCTGAATCCATGAGTTTTTAACAATGCTACTTAAACATCACTCACTCTGATTCTTTTTACAAAACTTTGACATTCTGATGTCTCATATTCAAAGACAATTAATTCAAAAAGCACTTTAGAAGAGAGAAAGGGAGATGGGGAGAAAGATATTAAATGTTCTTCTTGGAGAATTGGGTTTGAGGTTATTTCACTAATTGCAAAAGCATATTTAATAGGTAATAATAGCCCACATGAGGTTATGATACTATGATTGAGTTTACTCTATAATTAAATGCTTAAATCATTATCATTGTGTGATAAGATTTCCCAAAATACCCAAAGACCTAATCTTAGGTCAACAAGCATTTGTGTGAAGACCTGATTGATAGGACTCTGAGATGTTTACAGAACAGTAATCTGAAACGCCACAAGCTATAGTACAGATATTGTGTGACCAAGAAATAGAGAATGCAAGTGGGCAGAGAAAGAAAATGAGACTTCTGTGCAAAGACTACAGGAGAAATGTAAGGGGTGGTGCAAGATACACCCTGGGTCTTGAAATACATTCTAGTTCTCTAATACAGAAAATCCCTGGGGTGTTTGAATTTGATGAGACAGTGCTACTTTGCATAAGCATAATAAAAAATAAGTAATTTATTTTCTTATTCATTTAAGTGAAATGTATTTGTTTAGTTTATACAAATTTATTTTCAATTAAATGCTCCTAATTAATTCATGACAATAATGCCCTTTCTAATTTCCTCAGGCAATGAAAACCCTCAGTGTCCTCCATTACTTTTCTGACCCCCTTTCTTCTATGATGCTTTTCCCAATACTAGGTCCTCATGAATATCTTGTTCCTCTGCACATCAGAAGAGTTACTGGCTTCATTACTGATTTTGACACTGAATTTTCTTCCCTTTCAACAGAGTATGTTTTAATTCTGTATCAGGCTACTCTTTGGTCTCTTCAGTTGGATGACAGTAAAAATAGCGGTATTTCCATCAATAACAGTAGCAGAACTATTAGAAAAATGTTGTTGCTCCTTAAATAGGAACATGTAATAGTCCCCCAGAAGATTACTGAATACACATCTTATGAAAAATGGAATGTAAAACTCTGAACTTGGAATTTATCACATTATCCTAGCACACATAAATGTTAAAATTATTTGTAGCACAACTGGGTACCTAATGCAACCACCTAAATCGGAATCCCTTTATATATCTTCCAAAAAATCATGTTAGAGAATACAATAACAAGTAAATCATGTCTTCAGATCAACAGGAACACAGAGGACACTATTAAAAACTGTGAGTAGAAAAATACAGCTTAATTTTCAATCTAGCATCCTCTCTCAATCTTTCAAAACAGTCTTTGCAGAGGATGAGGTCAGTCATCTGGCAAATTTGCATGGAGAGAATTAAACAGCCTAAGTGTGGGTTAAAATGATCTGCCAGAAAGTATGAAGTTTTGTGTAGATAAGATCACCAACTAAAGAGAAGGAACTGGAAGCCTGCTCAAAAATCTTGTAAAGTGAAAATTATGGGAGAGAAAGGAGTTATTAATAAAAGGACAGGAGAGGCCTCCTTTGAATATACAGAAGGGAGAACAGAAAGAGAGGAACTTCCCTAGTGATCCAGTGGCTAAGAACCCACCTGGCAATGCAGGTGAAGAGGGTTTGATCCCTGACTGGGGCACTAGATACCCCATGCCTGTGGGGGGACTAAGCCTGCACACCTCAACTAAAGAGTCCGTGTGCCCTGATGAAAAAGCCGACAGACAAAGGTGGGAAGGTGAGGCAATGAGTTCAGTTGGGTTCAGTCGCTCATTCATGTCTGACTTTTTGCGACCCCATGAATTGCAGCACGCCAGGCCTCCCTGTTCATCACCATATCCTGGAGTTCACTCAGACTCATGTCCATCGAGTCCGTGATGCCATCCAGCCATCTCATCCTCTGTCGTCCCCTTCTCTTCCTCCCTCAATCCCTCCCAGCATCACAGTCTTCTCCAATGAGTCAACTCTTCGCATGAGGTGGCCAAAGTACTGGAGTTTCAGCTTTAGTATCATTCCTTCCAAAGAAATCCCAGGGTTGATCTCCTTCAGAATGGACTGGTTGGATCTCCTTGCAGTCCAAGGAACTCTCAAGAGGCTTCTCCAACACCAGAGTTCAAAAGCATCAATTCTTTGGTGCTCAGCCTTCTTCACAGTCCAACTCTCACATCCATACATGACCACAGGAAAAACCATAGCCTTGACTAGGCGGACCTTAGTCGGCAAAGTAATGTCTCTGCTTTTGAATATACTATCCAGGTTGGTCATAACTTTTCTTCCAAGGAGTAAGCGTCTTTTAATTTCATGGCTGCAGTCACCATCTGCAGTGATTTTGGAGCCCAAAAAAATAAAGTCTGACACTGTTTCCACTGTTTCCCCATCTATTTCCCATGAAGTGATGGGACCGGATGCCATGATCTTCGTTTTCTGAATGTTGAGCTTTAAGCCAACTTTTTCGCTCTCCTCCTTCACTTTCATCAAGAGGCTTTTTAGCTCCTCCTCACTTTCTGCCATAAGGGTGGTGTCATCAGCATATCTGAGGTTATTGATATTTCTCCCGGCAATCTTGATTCCAGCTTGTGTTTCTTCCAGTCCAGCGTTTCTCATGATGTACTCTGCATATAAGTTAAATAAGCAGGGAGACAATATACAGCCTTGACGTACTCCTTTTCCTATTTGGAACCAGTCTGTTGTTCCATGTCCAGTTCTAACTGTTGCTTCCTGACCTGCATACAGATTTCTCAAGAGGCAGGTTAGGTGGTCTGGTATTCCCATCTCTTTCAGAATTTTCCACAGTTTATTGTGATCCACACAGTCAAAGGCTTTGGCATAGTCAATAAAGCAGAAATAGATGTTTTTCTGGAACTCTCTTGCTTTTTCCATGATCCAGCGGATGTTGGCAATTTGATCTCTGGTTCCTCTGCCTGTTCTAAAACCAGCTTGAACATCAGGGAGTTCACGGTTCACATATTGCTGAAGCCTGGCTTGGAGAATTTTGAGCATTACTTTACTAGCGTGTGAGATGAGTGCAATTGTGCGGTAGTTTGAGCATTCTTTGGCATTGCCTTTCTTTGGAATTGGAATGAAAACTGACCTTTTCCAGTCCTGTGGCCACTGCTGAGTTTTCCAAATTTGCTGGCATATTGAGTGCAGCACTTTCACAGCATCATCTTCCAGGATTTGAAACAGCTCAACGGGAATTCCATCACCTCCACTAGCTTTGTTCTTAGTGATGCTTTCTAAGGCCCACTTGACTTCACATTCCAAGATGTCTGGCTCTAGATTAGTGATCACATCCTCATGATTATCTGGGTCGTGAAGATCTTTTCTGTACAGTTCTTCTGTGTATTCTTGCCACCTCTTCTTAATATCTTCTGCTTCTGTTAGGTCCATACCATTTCTATCCTTTATCGAGCCCATCTTTGCATGAAATGTTCCCTTGGTATCTCCAATTCTCTTGAAGAGATCTCTAGTCTTTCCCATTCTGTTGTTTTCCTCTATCTCTTTGCATTGATTGCTGAAGAAGGCTTTCTTATCTCTTCTTGCTATTCTTTGGAACTCTGCATTCAGATGCTTATATCTTTTCTTTTCTCCTTTGCTTTTCGCCTCTCTTCTTTTCAGTGCTATTTGTAAGGCTTCTCCAGACAGCCATTTTGCTTTTTTGCATTTCTTTTCCATGGGGATGGTCTTGATCCCTGTCTCCTGTACAATGTCACGAACCTCATTCCATAGTTCATCAGGAACTCTGTCTATCAGATCTAGGCCCTTAAATCTATTTCTCACTTCCACTGTATAATCATAAGGGATTTGATTTAGGTCATACCTGAATGGTCTAGCGGTTTTCCCTACTTTCTTCAATTTAAGTCTGAATTTGGAAATAAGGAGTTCATGATCTGAGCCACAGTCAGCTCCCGGTCTCGTTCTTGTTGACTGTATAGAGCTTCTCCATCTTTGGCTGCAAAGAATATAATCAATCTGATTTCGGTGTTGACCATCTGGTGATGTCCATGTGTAGAGTCTTCTCTTGTGTTGCTGGAAGAGGGTGTTTGCTATGACCAGTGCATTTTCTTGGCAAAACTCTATTAGTCTTTGCCCTGCTTCATTCCGCATTCCAAGGCCAAATTTGCCTGTTACTCCTGGTGTTTCTTGACTTCCTACTTTAGCATTCCAGTCCTCTATAATGAAAAGGACATCTTTTTTGGGTGTTAGTTCTAAAAGGTCTTGTAGATCTTCATAGAACCGTTCAACTTCAGCTTTTTCAGCGTTACTGGTTGGAACATAGACTTGGATAACTGTGATATTGAATGGTTTGCCTTGGAGACGAACAGAGATCATTCTGTCATTTTTGAGATTGCATCCAAGTACTGCATTTCGGACTCTTTTGTTGACCATGATGGCTACTCCATTTCTTCTGAGGGATTCCTGCCCACAGTAGTAGATATAATGGTCATCTGAGTTAAATTCACCCATTCCAGTCCATTTTAGTTCACTGATTCCTAGAATGTTGATGTTCACTCTTGCCATCTCTTGTTTGACCACTTCCAATTTGCCTTGATTCATGGACCTGACATTCCAGGTTCCTGTGCAATATTGCTCTTTATAACATCGGACCTTGCTTCTATCACAAATCACATCCACAGCAGGGTATTGTTTTTGCGTTGGCTCCATCCCTTCATTCTTTCTGGAGTTATTTCTCCACTGATCTTCAGTAGCATATTGGGCACCTATGAACCTGGGGAGTTCCTCTTTCAGTATCCTATCATTTTGCCTTTTCATACTGTTCGTGGGGTTCTCAAGGCAATAATACTGAAGTGGCTTGCCATTCCCTTCTCCAGTGGACCACGTTCTGTCAGACCTCTCCACCATGAAGATGTAGCCAAATAAATATCTTAAAAAGAGAGAGAAAGAGTAATGTTAGCCAAATGCAGAGTAAGCAGCTGACAGTATCTACTGAAACTACATGTGAATTACCCAGCAATTTTTCTTCCAAAAGTTTATACTGAAGATACGTATACATACAACACACTGTCATTCAGCTGTAGAAAACATTTTCTATGAACTGGAAGAGTAACAAAGTGCAAAATCATATCTACATTGCAAAAGAAAAAAAGAGGAAGAGAATATGAATGTGCATTGCGAGAGGGAAAGAGAGACTGGAAGGTGATCCAGAAACTAATAACACCAATTACCTGGAAAAAGTGGATGGAAATTGGGGGAAGGGAGGGGGTGAAATGTTGTTATTGAACCACACAAAGACACCGGGATCCTTGGCCTCCAGAGGAGAAGAATTCAATCCGGGGCCAGAGACACGGCTTGATCACTCAGAGCTTTTGTGTAATAAAGTTTTATTAAAGTGTAAAGGACATAGAGAAAGCTTCTGACATAGACATCAGAAGTGGGTAGAAAGAGTACCCGCTTGCTTAGTGTTAGCAATGGAGCTATATCCTCTCCAAAGAATGTCTGAAGATTGTAAAGACCTCACCAGATTTACTCCCATAATTTACATTTTAAGATAATAAGATTAACCAGAAGGCTTAATCTAAAGACTGTCCTCAGGCAGGATACTTCGTTATATAATCCTTATAAAGACCAGACCTACTCCCATAATTTACATTTTATGATAACAGGACTAGCCAGTAGGTTTAATCCAGAGACTGTCCTCAGTCAGGACACATTGTTATATAATCCTAAGGAATGTAGAGGGGGAAAAAATGTTTGTCCTTTCTTCCTCCATGAGAATTCCAGACCCCTCTCTTCTTGGGGACCCCTAGACTTCTTATCAACCAGCCTAGGAAATTACTCTCTCAGGGGGCAAGTAGGTGATATTTTCCTGAGAATTCCTTTTCCCAAAGTTTGGACATTTGGAACATTGCTCACATTGTACATACACAAAAATAATAAAATAAAAGAGGATAGGGATAAAATCTGAAATGAAGTTCAAACAGAAATATATAAGCCTAACTGATTTTCTAAAAAATAACAAAACTAAATTTAAGGGGAAAGCACTAAAACAAAAACAAAAACGTAACTCAAATAACTTTTGAATGTAGTATACTAACTTTATGCCCTCAAGGTAAATACTAAAATAACTGTTTCAAAATGCTGAACCTTCAGTTCAGTTCAGTTCAGTTCAGTTCAGTCGCTCAGTCGTGTCCAACTCTTTGTGACCCCATGAATCGCAGCACGCCAGGCCTCCCTGTTCATCACTATCTCTCAGAATTCACTCAGACTCACGTCCATCGAGTCCGTGATGCCATCTAGTCATCTCATCCTCAGTCGTTCCCTTCTCCTCCTGCCCCCAATCCCTCCCAGCATCAGAGTCTTTTCCAATGAGTCAACTCTTCGCATGAGGTGGTGAACCTTTGTGCATCATTTTTCCACAGTAGTATGAGGCAAGAATTCTAAAACTACTTACTGTGCTTTCTAGGATTAAACAAGCAAGTATATGTGAAGTATATTGGAAATCGGAGTTTTACTGGGGGGCTTGTTTTGTTTTTTTACTATTTTAGAAATAAGTTTACAAAGAAAATACCTGGGCAGAGGAGCCTGGATGGCTATAGTCCATGGGGCTGCAAAGAGAGTCAG
This sequence comes from Oreotragus oreotragus, assembly GCA_006410675.1. Classification (NCBI taxonomy): domain Eukaryota; kingdom Metazoa; phylum Chordata; class Mammalia; order Artiodactyla; family Bovidae; genus Oreotragus; species Oreotragus oreotragus. The sequence goes on from SJYX01002652.1 coordinate 225,424, forward strand.
TCTCAGCTCAAACAACAACAAATATCAAAAGGGAAGATTAGAATAAACCTGGTGGTTTGAATTGGAATTTTATGGAGTATAGTAAATCCTTGTTTTGCAAAGTTGTAGCTTCAGTTCAGTTCAGCCTCTCAGTTGTGTCCGACTCTTTGCGACCCCATGAATTACAACAAGCCAGGTCTCCCTGTCCATCACCAACTCCTGGAGATCACTCAGACTCACATCAATCGAGTCAGTGATGCCATTCAGCCATCTCATCCTCTGTCATCCCCTTCTCCTCCTGCCCCCAATCCTTCCCAGCATCAGAGTCTTTTCCAATGAGTCAACTCTTTGCATGAGGTGGACAAAGTACTGGAGTTTCAGCTTCAGCATCATTCCTTCCAAAGTAATCTCAGGGCTGATCTCCTTCAGAATGGACTGGTTGGATATCCTTGCAGTCCAAGGGATTCTCAAGAGTCTTCTCCAACACCACACTTCAAAAGCATCAACTCTTCAGCACTCAGCTTTCTTCACAGTTCAACTCTCACATACATACATGACCACTGGAAAAACCATAGCCTTGACTAGATGGACCTTTGTTGGCAATGTCTCTGCTTTTGAATATGCTATCTTGGTTGGTCATAACTTTTCTTCCAAGGAGTAAGTGTCTTTTATAATTTCATGGCTGCAGTCACCATCTGCAGTGATTTTGGAGCTCCCAAAATAAAGTCTGACACTGTTTCCAGTGTTTCCCCATCTATATCCAATACAGTGCTATTAATAAATGAATTCTTTTTTCCAATTTTTGCATGTTGAGATTTTTTTTACCTTTCCTAGACATAAACTTTTATTATTACCAGATTTTTACTATTGAATCTCCACACTTATCAATTTTCAGCATGATTAATTGTATCGTTGCAGCTGAGAAACCAAGATTAAAATAAAAATTCAGCCCCTATGTTGATAAGTAGTCTAAATGTTTAAGCTTTTTCCCTTTATATCCATATATTTAACACATCTAGGTGTTTAAAACTTACTCTAGTGCATATTATATGACTGTATATGCAAATATATGATTCCATTGAAAAAATGAAAGTGTTTTCACCTTTTTTGATTTTTCATTTGTCTTATTGTAGGGGAAGAAAATCTCCCTATAGCTTTCTGAGTTATTAGCTGAGATCCCTATAATAAAAACCAGGCTAACAAGAGAAAAACAAGCACGTTTGTTAGCATGTCTGCCTTGTGTTCATATGGGAGATACACAGAGCAGAATGAGTTTCTCCCCAGGCCGCCAAGTATTCTCAAACACTAGCTTAGTAAGGATTTGTGGTTGTCTAGCTGCTAAGTCGTGTCAGACTCTTTGCCCACCAGGGACTGTAACCCACCAAGTTGCTCTTTCCATGGAATTTTTCAGGTAAGAATACTGGAATGGGTTGTTGTTTCCTTCTTCAGGGGATCTTCCCAACCCATGGATCGAACCCAGGTGTCTGTATTGGCAGGCAGATTCTTTACTGATGAACCACCTAGGAAGCCCTTTTTGGTTGTTGTTCAGTTGCTAAATCAAGTCCAGCTCTTTGCAACCGCATGAACTACAGCAGGCCCAGCTTCTCTGTCCATCACTATCTCCCTGAGTTTGCTCAAACTTATGGCTACTGAGTCAGTGATGCCATCCCATCATCTCATCCTTTGTCGCCCCATTCTCCTCTTTCCTTGAATTTTTCTCAGCATCAGAATCTTTTCCGATATGCTCTTTGCATCAGGTGGCCAAAGTATTGCAGCATCAGCTTCAGCATCAGATATTCCAGTTAATATTCAGGATTGATTTCCTTTAGGATTGACTGATTTATCTCTTACAGTCCAAGGGAATCTCAAGAGTCTCCAGAACCACAGTTCAAAAGCATCAATTCTTTGGTGCTCGGCTTTCTTTATAGTCCAACTCTCACATCCGTACATGACTACTGAAAAAACCATGGTTTGACTATATGGACCTTTGTTGGCAAAGTGATGTCTCTGATTTTTTTTTTTGGCAAAGTGATGTCACACTGTCTAGGTTTGTAGCCTGGTGGGCTGCCGTCTATGGGGTCACACAGAGTCGGACACGACTGAAGTGACTTAGCAGCAGCAGCAGCAGCATTCTGTCAAGGAGCAAGCATCTTTTGACTTCAAGGCTACAGTCATGGTCTCCATTGATTTTGGAGCCCAAGAAAATGAAATCTGACACTGTTTCTACATTTCCCCCATCTATTTGCCATGAACTGATAGGACCAGATGCCATGATTTGGGTTTTTTGAATGCTGAGTTTTATGCCAGCTTTTTCACTCTCCTCTTTCACCTTCATCAAGAGACACTTTAGTTCTTCTTTGCTTTCTGCCATTAAAGTGGTACCATCTGCATGTCTAAAGTTGTTGATATTTCACCCGGCAATCTTGATTCCAGCTTGTGATTCATCCATCCCAGCATTTTGCATGATTCCAGCTTGTGATTCATCCTCCCCAGCATTTCGCATGATGTACTCTGCATATAAGTTAAATAAACAAGGTGACAACATATGGCCTTGATGTACTCCTTTCCCAATTTGGAACCAGTCCTTTGTTCCATGTCTGGTTCTAACTGCTGCTTCTTGTCCTGCATACAAGTTTCTCAGGAGGCAGATAAAGTGGTCTGATATTTCCATCTCTTTAAGAATATTCCACAATTTGTTGTGATCCACATGGACATTGGTTTTAGCATAATCAACGAAGCAGAAGTAGATTTTTTCTTTAATTCCCTTGTTTTTCTATGATCTGATGTATGATGGCAGTTTGGTCTCTGGTTCCTCTGTCTTTTCTAAATCCACCTTGTACATCTGGAAGTTCTTGATTCACTTCCTGCTGAAGCCCTCTTAAGAGGAGAGCCAATGAATTTGAGACAAGATGAACAGGCCCTTAGAATAAATAGGTTTGTGATAAGTTGTGAATTTGTCTAGATGTGGTGCCCACTTCCAATCTCTTCTCCAGGGATAAAATCTTCCCTGGTTGATGAAACTCATCAACAGTATTGCAGTTGGCCCAGTTCTTCCAGGACATCAGGTCACTGAGACTTTCCTGGAGGTTAGCAGTCTGGCATCCTTAAAAAATAAATGTTTCTTAAAGACCTTGTACTATAATATCCCCCATTTTAGTTTTCCTGATGTTTATAAATGTGTAACTCTGGTGTGGTAAAGACATAGGAGAGAAAGAGTGAGTATATGTGTGTGAGAGAGAGAGACAGAGACAATGAAGAAGGTGAAGATTTTCCTAAGCTCATTTTCTGAGTGGATCAAGGAACTGATAACTTCAGAATCTGCTATAAGGAAAAATGAGGCTATTCACTTCCAGGTCAGTAGTTTGAATTCAGCTCAGCTCAGTATTACCTCTAAGTATGAAATATGTGTTATTTAGGTTGGTGCCAGAATAAAAATAGGATAGCTGCCCTATTAAGAGCTGAAAGCCATCAATATTCTCCAAATCAACAGCACACCACTCATGGCAAGTGAGGTTCGATGCAACAGGGTTCAGTAGGTGGCTTAATACAGCATCTTACTCAGGCAATATGTAAATGCATTCTAAACCTTTCCAAGACTCTTTTTATTCGAAATAAGGATTCAGCTCCATTTTGGTGTCACGTCCAAAGTGGGATGTATGAGTCTATGCTTTACTAAGACTACAGGATTAGGGGCAAGACTTTATTTAGGCTGTTAAACTGTGCTATTAAGCAGGAAGCTTTCTTTGTGGATGGATAATACACCCTAAAATTCAGGGTATTTTTTTCACTCTAATTTTCTATAATTATATTCTACTCTGGCATAATTCCTAGGCTCACTGTGGATACTCCTTAATGTTTTTGTAATGGATAGAAAATGGATGGATAAGGAGTCTGTCAGGTAAAAATGGAAACAGAAATCATGCTATATCCAGTTATCTTTATATAGCTTGAAAATTTATCTAAAAAAGGCTGAATTAAAAAGGACACAGTTTCTTGGACACCACCTGGCAGAGAACGCACAAAAGGAAAAAGCAATATGATTCAGGTCATCCAAATTTTTCCTCTGAAAAGGCTGATCCTCGTTTTTATTCTGTGTGTAGAAGCCAGAGCAATATGTTTTATATAAATCAGATTCATCATTCCTTTCTTTTTTTGCTTCACCTTTCTCTGCAAAGTTTTATATATGTCCATTTGCTCCTAAGTCAGGAAGCACCAAGTGTTTTCATGTACATGAAGGTAGTGCCATGCTGGGTAAATGCTGATTGAAATTAGTTGAATAAGCTGGTCCTATTTTCCATTTTGGGCTTCCCAGGTGGCTCAGCAGTAAAGAATCTGCCTGCAAATGCAGAAGAGGAAGATTTGATCCCTGGGTCAGGAAGATCCCCAGGAGAAGGAAATGGCAACCCATTCCAGTTTTCTTGCCTGGGAAATCCCATGGCAGAGAAATCTAGTGGGCTGTAGTCCATGGGGTTGCAAAAGAGTATGGGACATGACTCAGTGACTAAACAGCAACAAATTGTAGGGAATGAGCAGGAAAGATATGAGGCAGGGGTCAGATGGTGAGATGGTGGGAGCTGCGATTAAGGAGGGTCAAGGGTATTGGTGCTGATGTGACTGTGAAGCTGAGTGACAGAGAGAAAGAAAAAACTCCTTCAGGGAGAGCAAGTCACCACCCAGGAGCCAGATAAGCTGAGCTATGTGGATGCTGAAATAAACAATTATGGCAAAAACCATGTAAGTATCCACCAAAGGAGTATATTCCAGCATGCAGAAGTATCTTTAAGTTTCAAATCATTAGCCTAGTGTTGCCACATTATAGGCTTTTAATCAAAGTTTGAGGACTAAATTTGCTAACACTCATTTGTGTATGCAGAATAAAGACTGGGAGATGACCAAATCCCTCTCACTTTGAGTTTCAGTTCAGATCAGTTGCTCAGTCGTGTCTGACTCTTTGCAACCCTATGAATCACAGCAAGCCAGGCCTCCCTGTCCATCACCAACTCCTGGAGTTCACTCAGATTCATGTCCATCGAGTTAGTGATGCCATCCAACCATCTCATCCTCGGTCATCCCCTTCTCCTCCTGCCCCCAATTCCTCCCAGCATCAGAGTCTTTTCCAATGAGTCAACTCTTCGCATGAGGTGGCCAAAGTACTGGAGTTTCAGCTTTAGCATCATTCCTTCCAAAGAAATCCCAGGGTTGATTTCCTTCAGGATGGACTGGTTGGATCTCCTTGCAGTCCAAGGGACTCTCAAGAGTCTTCTCCAACACCACAGTTCAAAAGCATCAATTCTTCGGCACTCAGCCTTCTTCATAGTCCAACTCTCACATCCATACATGACCACAGGAAAAACCATAGCCTTGACTAGACGGACCTTAGTC
>SJYX01002654.1:6844-46586 GCA_006410675.1 Oreotragus oreotragus
ACCATAGCCTTGACTAGATGGACTTCTGTTGGGAAAGTAATGTCTCTGCTTTTTAATATGTTGTCTAAGTTGGTCATAACTTTTCTTCCAAGGAGTAAGCATCTTTCAACTTCATGGCTGCATTCACCATCTGGAGTGATTTTGGAGCTCCCCCAAATAAAGCCTGTCACTGTTTCCGCTGTTTACCCAACTATTTGCCAGGAGGTGATGGGACCAGATGCCATGATCTTAGTTTTCTGAATGTTGAGCTTTAAGCCAACTTTTTCACTCTCCTCTTTCACTTTCATCAAGAAGCTCTTTAGTTCTTCTTTGCTTTCTGCCATAAGGGTAGTGTCATCTGCATATCTGAGGTTACTGACATTTCTCCCAGCAATCTTGATTCCAGTTTGTGCTTCTTCCAGCCCACGTTTCTCATGATGTACTCTGCATATAAGTTAAATAAGTAGGGTGACAATAGACAGCCTTGACGTACTCCTTTTCCTATTTGGAACTAGTCTGTTGTTCCATGCCCAGTTCTAACTGTTGCTTCCTGACTTGCATACAGATTTCTCAAGAGGCAAGTTAGGTGGAAGTTCATGGTTCACATATCGTTGAAGCTTGGCTTGGATGACTTTGAGCATTACTTTACTAGCGTGTGAGGTGAGTGCAATTGTGCGGTAGTTTGAGCATTCTTTGGCATTGCCTTTCTTCAGTCCTGCAAGGATTGAACGGTGACAGACCCGGGTGACTTCTCCACCTCCAAAGCCAGGACCAGGGCCCCTCTGCTTCCTCCGCCCTCCTCTCTGCTTGGTCACTGACCCCACCACGTGCTTCCAACTAGAGCTCAGAGTGGCCTCTTCCCAAGCCACCTCTTCTTGTCTCTTTGTGCCCGGCTTCCCATTCTCCTGCTCATGGGCATTCCTGGTGCTGTGACCGGGGAAGGGGCGAGGTCAGAAGGGGGGCCCAGACCCCCTGGCCTCGGGGAGTGCTCAGTCCCCGGAACAGGGGGCAGCCTTGGGCAGGTCTCTTCACCTCTCCGGGCTTTGCGTCCTCCTCTCAAACATGAGGCACAGGAAGACTCCCAAAGCTGGGCCGCTCCATCACTCGGGCGCTGTGAAGTTACCACCTGGGGGACATGTTTGCCCCTCATGATTGGAGAAGAAGAACCAGGCTCTCTTTTGTGGTTTACATTTTTAAAAATCAGGCTGTAGTGAATTCCCTGGCTGTCCAATGGTGAAGACACTGCAATTTCACTGCAGAGGGTGCAGGTTCAGTCCCTGGTCTGGGACCTAACATCCTACAAGCCGTGCGGCATGGTCAAAAAAATTCAGAATTTAAAGTAAAATACATTTTTTTTAATTAAGAAAAAATCAAACCTTCCCTGGTGGCTCAGTGGTAAAGGATCCACCTGCCAAATACAGGAGGCAGGGGTCCAGTCCTTGGTCTGGGAAGATCCCACATGCCGAGGGGGATCGCAGCTAAGCCCTGAGCCCGCATGCCTGGAGCCTGTGCCCCACAGCAAGAGCATCCCCCACAGTGAGAAGCCCACGCCCGGCAACTCGAGAGCGGACCCCACTCACAGCGGCCAGAGAAAGGCCCGTGCAGCAGTCGAGACCCAGGGCAGCCGAAGATAAACAGGGAAAATTGATTTTCTAAAACTCAGGTTCTGGCCGGGGAAACGGACTGGTACAGACCGCCCTGTGCATGAGGACTGCATGACAAGTGACTCAGCCGCCACGGCCTCTTCTTCAGAGAAATGAGCCTCTTGGCCTGGATGGACTCAGGGGTCCATCATCCTGGGCGTGGACCGTGTCGGGGAACAGGGCCACTGGCCTGCACAGGTCACCTGCCGTGACCCTGGCAAAGTTCACGCACAGCGCCCTTTCCCAGCCAGGCCTGGCCACTCCCCACCCCCCAGGACAGGCTTCCCAGTAGGCAGAGGAGAAACTGACCGTCGGTCTAGGGCTGACCATGCTCTCAACATCAGGCTGCAAGCCAAGGACCCACACCATTCAGTGTTCTGATAAATGTCAAGTGCCTTCTGCAGGCCAGGCCCTGTCTAGGATCCCGAGGAGACAGTGGTGAACAGAACACCAAAGCTCTGTGCCAGTGAGGAGAGGCCAAGAAGAAATAAGAAACATCAGAAATGAATATTCCGGGCTTTGCGTCCTCCTCTCAAACATGAGGCACAGGAAGACTCCCAAAGCTGGGCCGCTCCATCACCCAGGCGCTGTGAAGTTACCACCCGAGGGACTTGTTTGCCCCTCATGACTGGAGAAGAAGAACCAGGCTCTCTTTTGTGGTTTACATTTTTAAAAATCAGGCTCTAGCAAATTCCCTGGTTGTCCAATGGTGAAGACACTGCAATTTCACTGCAGAGGGTGCAGGCTCAGTCCCTGGTCTGGGACCTAACATCCCACAAGCCGTGCGGCACCTGCCATGACCCTGGCAAAGTTCATGCACAGCGCCCTTTCCCAGCCAGGCCTGGCCACTCCCCGCCCCCCAGCACAGGCTTCCCAGTAGGCAGAGGAGAAACTGATCTTTGGTCTAGGGCTGACCGTGCGCTCACCATCAGGCTGCAAGCCAAGGACCCACACCATTCAATGTTCTTCTGATAAATGTCAAGTGCCTTCTGCAGGCCAGGCCCTGTCCAGGATCCCGAGGAGACAGTGGTAAACAGAACACCAAAGCTCTGTGCCAGTGAGGAGAGGCCAAGAAGAAATAAGAAACATCAGAAATGAATAAATCTCTGTTAGAAGGAGACATTTGTATGGACAAAAAAAAAAAAAGTAGAGTGGTGTAAGGAAAGTGGGTGCCGTGAAATGGAAAATGCCAAGGTTATAAAATCTCTGGGCTGGAAATGGTCCTGGCAGACTGGCAAGATGCTCCCCAAAGCTGTCACCTCTCCCTGCAGGGAAGGGGCTACACCTTTCCCAGCTCCCCTTGCTGCTGGGCGCAGCCATGTGACTATGTGCTAGCCAGTGGCATGAAAGCCTCTTTACCATTCCTGCCCTGAGCAAGCCCTGTTTCTGCTTCCCCCATCTGCCAGCTGAACACAGAGGCCACTGAGCACCGAGGAGGGCAGGGCCACAAACCTGGGCATCCCGGGAGAGAGTCAAGCTCCTGCCTCACCTGCTTAGCCTTTCCACAAGGGACTTCTCCACAGGGCTTAAAGACCAAGGAGGCGGTTTGCAAAAGCTTCCAGGCAGAGAAGTGAATACCGTGGCTTTTCGGTCTTATTTTTTCAAGCTTTCTTAAAGCTGTGGCTCTATTCTTTCCTCATATTCTCCTACCTATCCTTGTTTGAATCCCCCATTCATCCATCCACCCACTTACTCACTCAACAAGGATTTATTGGGAAGCTACTATATTCCAGGGCTTCCTGGGTGGCGCCAGTGGTAAAGAACCCACCTGCCAATGTAGGAAACATAAGAGATGCCGGTTCGATCCCCGGGCCAGGAAGATCCCCTGGAAGAGGCCATGGCAACTCACTCCAGTATTTTCGCTTAAAGAATCCCCATGGACAGAAGAGCCTGGTGGGCTACAGTACACGGGGTCACAAAGAGTCAGACACGACTGAAGCAACTTAGCACGCACCATATTCCAGGAATATTGACTGCAGCTCTTTCACAGCATCATCTTTTAGGACTTGAAATAGCTCAACTGGAATTCTATCACCTCCACTAGCTTTGTTTGTAGTGATGCTTCCTAAGGTATTGCCAGCAAATTTGGAAAACTCAGCAGTGGCTACAGGACTGGAAAAGGTCAGTTTTCATTCCAATCCCAAAGAAAGGAAATGCCAAAGAATGTTCAGACTACTGAGCAACTGCACTCATCTCACACACTAGCAAAGTAATACTCAAAATTCTCCAAGCCAGGCTTCAGCAATACATGAACCACGAACTTCCAGATGTTCAAGCTGGTTTTAGAAAAGACAGAAGAACCAGAGATCAATTGCCAACATCCTTTGGATTATCAAAAAAGCAAGAGAGTTCCAGAAAAACATCTATTTCTGCCAAAGCCTTTGACTGTGTGGATCACCACANAGCTGGTTTTAGAAAAGACAGAAGAACCAGAGATCAATTGCCAACATCCTTTGGATTATCAAAAAAGCAAGAGAGTTCCAGAAAAACACCTATTTCTGCCAAAGCCTTTGACTGTGTGGATCACCACAAACTGAAAAATTCTGAAAGAAATGGGAATACCAGACCCCCTGACCTGCCTCTTGAGAAATCTGTATGCAGGTAAGGAAGCAACAGTTAGAACTGGACATGGAACAACAGACTGGTTCCAAATAGGAAAAGTACATCAAGGCAGTATATCGTCACCCTACTTATTTAACTTATATGCAGAGTACATCATGAGAAATGCTGGGCTGGAACAAGCACAAGCTGGAATTAAGATTGCTGGGAGAAATATCAACAACCTCAGATATGCAGATAACACTACCCTTATGGCAGAAAGCAAAGAAGAATTAAAGAGCCTCTTGATGAAAGTGAAAGAGGAGAGTGAAAAAGTTGGCTCAAAGCTCAACATTCAGAAAACTAAGATCATGGCACCTGATCCCATCACTTCATGGCAAATAGACGGAGAAACAGTGGAAATAATGACAGACTTTATTTTCTTGGGCTCCAAAATCACTGCAGATGGTAACTGCAGTCATGAAATTAAAAGACACTTACTCCTTGGAAGAAAAGTTATGACCAACCTAGACAGCATATTAAAAAGCAGAGACATTACTTTCTCAACAGAAGTCCATCTAGTCAAGGCTATGGTTTTTCCAGTAGTCATGTATGGATGTGAGAGTTGACCTGTAAAGAAAGCTGAGTGCCAAAGAATTGATGCTTTTGAACTGTGGTGTTGAAGAAGACTCTTGAGAGTCCCTTGGACTGCAAGGAGATCCAACCAGTCCATTCTAAAGGAAATCAGTCCTGAATACTCATTGGAAGGACTGATGTTGAAGCTGAAACTCCAGTCCTTTGGCCACCTGATTTGAAGAGCTGACTCATTGGAAAAGACTCTGATGCTGGGAGGGATTGAAGGCAGGAAGAGAAGGGGACGATAGAGGATGAAGTGGTTGGATGGCATCACCGACTCAATGGAGATAAGTTTGATCAAGCTCCAGGAGTTGGTGATGGACAGGGAGGCCTGGCATGCTGTAGTCCATGGCAGTCACAAAGAGTCAGACACGACGGAGTGACTGAACTGAACTGAATATTCCAAGCACTGTTCTAGGCGCTGGAGTTAGAGCAGTGAAGAGCACAAAGATCCCAGCCCTCTGGCCTCTCTCGCTTTCTGAGATAGCCAAACTCTATCTGAGAAGTGTGTTTCTTTCCAAATAAATCTGCTTCTTACCTATCAACAACAACAGCAACCCAGCCCTCAAGGGGCTTACATTCTAGCAAGGCAAGAACAAAAAAGAAACAAAACAGTAAGAAAAGGGAGTTCTGTTACTAGACCCATTTTACAGCTGAGCAGCCTGAGGAGCAGAGGTTAAATAACTTAAGCTGGTTGGACTCTGACTGATGATAATAAAAGGACTGTATCTGGGAGCCTGGTGAAGATGAACTTAACATCGTTTTCCTTGGTGGGAACTTGGTTCCTCACAGTGGGGACTTAACTGGCCTTTGCCAAAAAAAACTCTGAAGCCTATGAGCGAGGGATTTATGTTCCACTCTGCCTCTTTGCAGCTGTGTGATCTGGAGTGTGTTTCTTACCTTTTCTGAACCTCGGTCTCCTCACCTGAAAAGCATGGATAAGAACATGCTGACCTCTCTGATGGATGGTTCAGTAGTAGCCTCTGATGAATTCTCTCTCCTTGCGTAAGTCCCCTCTCACCTTGACTCTGGGCTTGGCTGTGTGACTTCCTCTGGCAATGGCAAACATGATTCAACCAAAGGCTCGAAAAACGCTGCACTTTGGGGCTTGGTGTCCTGGAACTCTGCCAGCCCCCGAAAGAAGCCCAAGCTGGGCTGCTGGAGACACGTGGCCCAGTCGACCTTTCAGCCTTTAGACATGTGAGCGAGGCAACTGTAATCCTCTTGAACCCATTTGTTCCCTTGGATGATTGCACGTGAGTGACCCCAGGCAAGACCAGCGAATGAACTGCCCAGCCGAGTCCAGTTCAAATTGCTGGCCTGCAGAATTGTGAGCAAATAAAACGGTTGTTCCCTTAAACCACTCCGTGTTCAGGTGGATTGTTACATGGCAGTAACTACTGATGCAACGGCCTCAAACTGTGTCTGAGGATTGAATGAGAAAATGTCTGGAAAGCATGTGAAGGTGTGTTTGGCATGAAATGATCGCTCAGTCAAATATAGTCCTTGTTATTATCAAATGATGGGGCCACATTCCTTGGTTCATGGAACCCTCTCTGTTGGCCTTTCTAGTTACCGAAGCGTAGAGTGCACTGACACGGGACAATTCTGTGAGGTCACCTTAAACCTGCTTGTGGCGGCAGATGGCAAGGTTAAGGGCTGCCTTGGGTGGACTTCAGCCTGACCACTCTTGAATGGGGACAGAAAGGGACTTCGGTTGGGTGGCCCCAACTGGCAGTTATTTAAGGTTAAGTAACCAAGACTGACAAATCTGTTATGGACTCTGGGGTCCTTTCTGGAGCTCCAGAGTTTGCTGTGACCTGTCCTTTGGGCAGGGGGCGGGTGGTGATGCCCAGGTGGCTCAGGGGTAGAGAATCCACCAGGCAATGCAGGAGCCACAGGAGGTGTGGGTCCAGAAGATCCCCTGCAGGAGGAAAAGGCGATCCACTTGAGCAGTCTTACCGGGACAGCCACACGGATAGAGGAGCCTGGCAGGCCACAGTCCCCGGGTTGCAGAGCCGGACGCAAATCCGTGACCAAGTACAGGTGCAGCTACTTTGGGGGCTTCCTCCTTCCTTCCCATGTACGTTTCCAAAACCTCTGCTGTGTACCAGGCACTGGGTGCCCGGGGGCAAGATAGACATTCAGCTGTCACTCTAGACAGACAGACAACCGACTCATGACTGATACTGTCCGATAGCGATCGGCCCTCTGAAGGGAAGAAGGGTAACGAGAGAGAGAAGGGGAGACGCAGTCAGGACAAGCTCTCGCAGCAGATGCTGTCTGAAGACCCCCAGGAAGGGACGCTGAGGAGGGAGAGCCGCCTGGGCCAAGGCCTGACGATGAGGGCACGGCTCTTGTGTTGGATGCGACAAGCCTGTGATGGAGACTCACTGGGCAGGAGGCCAGAGAGCGGACTGCCCCCGTCGTGGGGAAGGCTGTGGGTTCCATTCCAGGCAGCGCAAACTCGTGGGTGGTTTGTGCTTTCAACAGCTCACTCGGGCCACTATTTAAAGGGTGGAACTGGGAGAGGGAGTCGGAGAGGAAGCAGAACCGATCAGCGGTCTAGCTGTGAACCAGTGGTGCCTTAGACCAGGGCTGCAGCGGTGAAGATGGGAGGCATGGCCGGATTCAAAACAGGTTTTGAAGATTGAGCCAGAGCCTGGGGAGTGAATGGGGGTGAAGGAAAGTGAGGCTTTGAGGGTCGCTTCTAGGTTTGTGATCTGAGTCACTGATCAGACCTTTAACTGAGGCACAGACCAGGGCCAAGGCACGGACAGGTTGGGGGCCGGTTGAGGGTAGAGGTTTTATTTCAGATCTCCTCAGATCACGAGGCGAATAAACATGCAAGTGGAGAGGCTAAGTGGGCAGCTGGGTGTACAAAACTGTCTCCAAGAACAAGGCAGCTAAGTTTGGAAGTCAAGACTCTCATGGGAATTGCAAGCCATAATCCTGGGTGCACGACCTGGGAGAGAAGGGGAGTCGGTGTAGACAGGCAGAGACCACTGTGCTTGTTAGATGAGCAGGGAAGAAGTCGGTGTAGACAAGCAGAGGCCGCTGCGCTTGTTAGATGAGCAGGGAAGAAGCCAAGCATGGGGACGGCAACGTGGGGGGAAACCAGGAGAATGTGGTCTCCCTGAGCATGGAGGCTGCAGGCAGTTTGCGTCCCGGGCCCCCTAGCTGGTGTAGCATGAGGCCCCTCTGCACCCCAGAGCCCACCCCAGGGAGAGCAGGAAGCCCTCCCCGCCTGTGAAGAATCAGCCCTGCTATGGAAACGGCCCAAGCTCCACTGGGCTGCCCAGGAGCAGGGAAAAAGGGCAGCTGCATTTGTGCCAAACGTTTTGTTTTCCTCTCCTGTTCTCCTCTCCCTGGATGGCATTTAGAGTCATGAACATGTTGGGTCAAATCTTGGTTCTGCCATTGTGCTGCTCATTGAAGGACCCCACACCACTGATTTCACCTCTCAGAGCCTCACTGTCCTCCCTGTACAATGGTCAGCCCTCTTTCCTTGCAGGGTGACTGTGAAAATGGTAGATTGTCACAGCAGGCAGAGCAGGACCTCACACTTGACAGGCACTCATCAAACTGGGAGGCCCCCCTTTCACGGTTGCCTGTTTCAACCAATCATTTGGGGTGTGTTTGATTTCAGCTGGCCAGGACTTAGAATACCCTCCCCAGCATCCTCTTCTGCCGTCCCCAGAACAAACCCACACACATGGCACTTTAAAAATTTTGCCATTAAGGACTTCCCTAGAAGTCCAGTGGTTAGGGCTCCAAGCTTCCACTGCAGGAGACATGGTTTCCATCCCTGGTCAAGGAACTAAGATGCCACATGCTCAGCAGCATTGCCAAAAACAGAAGATTTTACTATTAATCGCTGTAGGGAAACAGAAGTGGACAGCATCTTTGAGCCACTGCTCAAGCTGTTCCCTCTTCTCAGAGACAGAGTTTTGGGTGGAGTAGAAAAAGGTAGTTTTATTGCTTTGTCGAGAAAAGGGAGACCCAGCAGGCTAAAACCCTCAAAACCATGGCCCAACTTGGGGAAGATAGTGACAAGTTTAATTATAAAGGAGGGTGTGATCAGCTCGTGGACAGTCTTCTGATGGGGTGGCAGTGAGGTTCGTAGGAGTCAACCTCAGGTTTAACTGGTCTGAGGTCTATATGCCTGTGGGCAGCAGACCACAGCTTCTGCCACATGGACGGGCTTTCAGTATCTGAAAAGCAGCTCAAAGATGCTGTTGTGTGTATCCACTGGTGAGGAAACAGGACCTTGCCCCAAGGCTGCTCTTGACCCTTTCTCCCTAGTCTCGCATCCCCTTCCTTCCCTCATTAACAGCTGCTTGCATCTGCCCATCGGAACTCAGGGAAGTTCACGGAGGCTGAATGAAGGCTGTTTCCTATATTTAAAGAAATGGGGGCACAGCAGCCTTGAGCTCAGGGCCCTGCATGGTGTCAGCCTCCTACAAGATCCGGCTGCAGTGTTGGGTCCTCTCTGGGGCTTTACCCAGTGCCCCTCCAGGGGCAGACAGACTCCTCCTCCCCTTGGCCTTGTGGCTGTGACTGGTGAGGGCAGGCACACACCGCAGACGCAATCTGGCACATCTTGGTCAGAGGTGCACAGAGGGGCCCGGCAGAGGGTGCACCCAGGGGTCCTGCCCTCCTGCCGCCTCCCCCGCAGGCCAGCCTCGACCCCTCCCAGAGACCCTTGAAGGGAATGGGATCTCATGATCTCAGGGGCGGGAACTCAGCCCTTTGGACTCCCCTGGGCCACGTTAAAAATTAACCTGCAAGTGCCTGGTGCTACCCANGCCTCCCCCGCAGGCCAGCCTCGACCCCTCCCAGAGACCCTTGAAGGGAATGGGATCTCATGATCTCAGGGGCGGGAACTCAGCCCTTTGGACTCCCCTGGGCCACGTTAAAAATTAACCTGCAAGTGCCTGGTGCTACCCGGAGTAGGCCACTGTGCAGAGCGTTCCAGAAGGAGCTGTCCCTCCTGTACCAGCGCTGCCCTCAACCCCCCTGTCCCTGGGCTGGGAAAGAGTGGCCTGGGAGCTCCCCTGGGATGTTTGGAGCTTTGGGTCTGTTGTCCCTGGGCCCCAAGCTAGGAAGGATAGGGACTCAAGAAAGGATCAGATGGGGGCTTCCCTGGTGGCTCGGTGGTAAAGAATCCACCTGCCAACGCTGGAGACACAAGCTCGATCGCTGATCCGGGAAGATCCCACACGCTGAGCCCACAAATGGCAATTAGTGAGCATGAGCTCTAGAGCCTGGCTCTGCAATGAGAGAAGCACTGAACTGTAAGCTTCCCCACCACCAACCACACCTGACAAAATGGTCCAAGTGTACTTCCCTGATGGCACAGTGGGTAAGAGTCCACCTGCCAGTCAGGGGACACAGGTTCAATCCCTGGTCTAGGAAGGCCCCACATGCCTCGGTGCCACTAAGCCCGTGCACCCCAACTCCTGAAGCCCGCATGCCTACAGCCTGTGCTCTCCGACAAGAGAAGCCACGTCAGCGAGAAGTCTGCACACCGCAGCAAAGAGCAGACCCCACTCACCGCAGCTAGAGAAAGCCCGCGCACAGCAACAAAGACTCAGCACACCAAAAATAACCAAGCTACACGGTAGAAGAAAGACAATTAGCACCATCACGAACTATACGCCTGGCATAGCAAGGAATGAAGAGTATATAGATAAGCGATATCCTTCTCATCTCTGCTACGGGTCATGAGGCCTTTATTACATCCTTCCTCTGCTTTCCATTCCATTTTTCCTTTGCCTTCAGCAAGCAGCTCATGTGGTCAAAGGTTTTTACCTGGTGGGATCACTTGAGCTCCATTCAGGAGGAAACGGAGCCCCCGTTGTCCTACTCATCCTGAGCTGCTGGCATCTCCCGTGACTTTTGCCCACTGACCATGGAACTGGAAGGCAGCCCCAGAGGGTTTCACGGGACCCGGGACACACTCCTCCCTGTCCCCCCTGTGCAGCAGCAAATGTACTTCCCCCTTGATAACTGGAAGCAATCACTCCAATCAGCACAAATCCTCACCCACCCACCTTTTTCTCCCTGCTCATCCAGGGCATGAGGAATCTGAACCTGCCAGATGTTAGTCTCAATTTCTGGGCTTCCCAGGTGTTGCTAGTGGTAAAGAACCTCCCTGCCAATGCAGATGCTGGTTCAATCCCTGGGTCGGAAAGATCCCCTGGCGGAGGAGATGGCAACCCACTCCACTATTCTTGTCTGGAGAATCCCATGGACAGAGGAGCCTGGTGGCCTGCAGTCCATGGGGTCACAGAGTCAGACACAGCTGAAGTGACTTGGCACTCACAGTCTCAATTTCCAAATCAATGGGACTTCTGTGATATCCTGATAGAAACACTCTTCCTTTGCATACCAAGACCTCTAAACTAGCAGAGTCCACACTCTTGGGAAAGGGGAACGAAAATTTTTTGTCATCCAGCCCAAGATTCCCTGACCCATGGATTCTGGGAAAGAAAGAAACATCAGCTTGCAGTGGTTGCTGAATCAGAGCACATGCCAACTTGGGCCAGTACTTCAGATTCACACAAGGTTGCCTTCTGGTCAGTGCTAACCAAGTCCCAGGAGGCCACGTCACCCACTCATAAAGCTGGATGATTCTGGTGATAAGGGTGTGTGGTAACACCAGTGAATCTCATATTCATTTGCCAATTTCTTCATTTCTCTTGCTGAAATATGAGGTCTCTGGTCAAAAGCAATGCTCTTTGGACTGCTGTGGTTATTTTTTTATATTATTTATTTTAATTGGAGGCTAGTTGCTTTACAATATCGTGGTGGTTGTTGCCATACACTGACATGAATCAGCCATGGGTGCACGTGTGTCCCCCATCCTGACCCCCTCCCACCTCCCTCCCCATCCCATCCCTCAGGGTCGTCCCAGTGCACCGGCCCTGAGCGCCCTGTCTCATGCATGGAACCTGGACTGGCGATCTGTTTCACATATGGTAATATCCATGTTTCAGTGCTATTCTCCCAAATCATCTCACCCTCGCCTTCTCCCAGAGTCCAAAAGTCTGTTCTTTACATCTGTGTCTCTTTTGCTGTCTCACATACAGGGTCATCATTACCATCTTTCTAAATTCCATATATATATGTTAATATACTATACTGGTGTTTTTCTTTCTGACTTACTTCACTCTGTATAATAGTACTGTGGTTATTAATAAGACATTCAGTAAATCTACTAATGAAGTTGCTAGCAGAAGCATGGCCAGCAGAGAATGTAAAACCTTAGCTGGAATAAATGTCTATTGTACTGAGGGCAAGTCTATGCTACTTGTGTGACGAAAGAAATCCAGTGTAACCAACCTGCCACCAGATGGCAGGCCGGGCGCCTAGGGGTCAAGTACCATGTCTGAAGGTTCAGAGCCACTGCTGTTGACAGCTGGACTCACTTGTGGTCGGGAGGCTAAAGTAGAGACTGCTAACAGTTGCTCAATGTCCACCATCTTCTTCTTCCTTAGTATTAATAAAATTACCCTAATGCCATTCGGGTCATCACTGTGCACAGCCAGATGAAAGCATTTCATAGTTTCCTTTGCTACTGCTGCTGCTGCTAAGTCACTTCAGTCGTGTCCGACTCTGTGTGACCCCACAGACAGCGGCCCACCAGGCTCCCCAGTCCCTGAGATTCTCCAGGCAAAAACACTGGAGTGGGTTGCCATTTCCTTCTCCAGTGCAGGAAAGTGAAGTCGCTCAGTCACGTCTGACTCTTCACGATCCCATGGACAGCAGCCTACCAGGCTCCTCCTTTGCTACTAGGTGAGACCAAATAACTAAGTTCTGGCTAATGAAGTATAAAGTAGAGGTGCGCCTCTTTTAAATCTTCCACCATCCTTCTTTCTTGCTGCTTGGAATGAGTTTGGGAAGGCTAAAGCTCCAACGGCAATCTTGAGTCACAAGGTAAACTTGAAGGTGGAAGTTACAGCTAAGAAGGTGGAAACTGAATCCCCGATGACTATGGAGTCCTAGACTAAAAGAGAGATAAAATTACATCTCAATTAAACCATTATCATTTGGAGTTTTCTATAGTATAAGTCAAACTTCATTTTAATTTATATTTATAGGAAGTAAGATTTTTCCCTCGCGGGGAAAATAAAAAATATAACAATAATTACAGTCAGCATAAATGGATTGAAGTTTCTGATCAAGAGACAGAGACTTATAGGAGAGATATTGATAACAGACACACAACAAAGGACCAAAATACTAAAAGGCAAGGCAAGGCTTCTTATTGTGAGGTGCATGGACCCCACCCGGCCCATCCACTGAGCCACTGGGTAGAATTCAGGGAGTCCATCAACTAGGAAGGAAAAATTATGCCCTTATTTTCACTCACTTCTAACTGTNGCGGGGAAAATAAAAAATATAACAATAATTACAGTCAGCATAAATGGATTGAAGTTTCTGATCAAGAGACAGAGACTTATAGGAGAGATATTGATAACAGACACACAACAAAGGACCAAAATACTAAAAGGCAAGGCAAGGCTTCTTATTGTGAGGTGCATGGACCCCACCCGGCCCATCCACTGAGCCACTGGGTAGAATTCAGGGAGTCCATCAACTAGGAAGGAAAAATTATGCCCTTATTTTCACTCACTTCTAACTGTTAATAAAATTTAGCACTCCCATCATTTATAAAGGTAGACAACAAATCACGGAAGCATTACACTTCCTGTGACTTTGTCACCAATATAAACCATATATGTGTTCACATCATTTTATTACTGTATTCCCAAGTACATTTTATTCCTAGCATGACTTCAAAAACGACAGTAGTTATCAGGTTTACTGTTAGCGCTTGCTATTTAATATATTAACTTAAAAGTAAACAAATATTTTAACTATTCTGGTAACTGTATTTCTGGTACCTGTATTTCACAACTAGCTTGCTTTGGGGCTTCCCTGGTNTCCTCCCTGTCCCCCCTGTGCAGCAGCAAATGTACTTCCCCCTTGATAACTGGAAGCAATCACTCCAATCAGCACAAATCCTCACCCACCCACCTTTTTCTCCCTGCTCATCCAGGGCATGAGGAATCTGAACCTGCCAGATGTTAGTCTCAATTTCTGGGCTTCCCAGGTGTTGCTAGTGGTAAAGAACCTCCCTGCCAATGCAGATGCTGGTTCAATCCCTGGGTCGGAAAGATCCCCTGGCGGAGGAGATGGCAACCCACTCCACTATTCTTGTCTGGAGAATCCCATGGACAGAGGAGCCTGGTGGCCTGCAGTCCATGGGGTCACAGAGTCAGACACAGCTGAAGTGACTTGGCACTCACAGTCTCAATTTCCAAATCAATGGGACTTCTGTGATATCCTGATAGAAACACTCTTCCTTTGCATACCAAGACCTCTAAACTAGCAGAGTCCACACTCTTGGGAAAGGGGAACGAAAATTTTTTGTCATCCAGCCCAAGATTCCCTGACCCATGGATTCTGGGAAAGAAAGAAACATCAGCTTGCAGTGGTTGCTGAATCAGAGCACATGCCAACTTGGGCCAGTACTTCAGATTCACACAAGGTTGCCTTCTGGTCAGTGCTAACCAAGTCCCAGGAGGCCACGTCACCCACTCATAAAGCTGGATGATTCTGGTGATAAGGGTGTGTGGTAACACCAGTGAATCTCATATTCATTTGCCAATTTCTTCATTTCTCTTGCTGAAATATGAGGTCTCTGGTCAAAAGCAATGCTCTTTGGACTGCTGTGGTTATTTTTTTATATTATTTATTTTAATTGGAGGCTAGTTACTTTACAATATCGTGGTGGTTGTTGCCATACACTGACATGAATCAGCCATGGGTGCACGTGTGTCCCCCATCCTGACCCCCTCCCACCTCCCTCCCCATCCCATCCCTCAGGGTCGTCCCAGTGCACCGGCCCTGAGCGCCCTGTCTCATGCATGGAACCTGGACTGGCGATCTGTTTCACATATGGTAATATCCATGTTTCAGTGCTATTCTCCCAAATCATCTCACCCTCGCCTTCTCCCAGAGTCCAAAAGTCTGTTCTTTACATCTGTGTCTCTTTTGCTGTCTCACATACAGGGTCATCATTACCATCTTTCTAAATTCCATATATATATGTTAATATACTATACTGGTGTTTTTCTTTCTGACTTACTTCACTCTGTATAATAGTACTGTGGTTATTAATAAGACATTCAGTAAATCTACTAATGAAGTTGCTAGCAGAAGCATGGCCAGCAGAGAATGTAAAACCTTAGCTGGAATAAATGTCTATTGTACTGAGGGCAAGTCTATGCTACTTGTGTGACGAAAGAAATCCAGTGTAACCAACCTGCCACCAGATGGCAGGCCGGGCGCCTAGGGGTCAAGTACCATGTCTGAAGGTTCAGAGCCACTGCTGTTGACAGCTGGACTCACTTGTGGTCGGGAGGCTAAAGTAGAGACTGCTAACAGTTGCTCAATGTCCACCATCTTCTTCTTCCTTAGTATTAATAAAATTACCCTAATGCCATTCGGGTCATCACTGTGCACAGCCAGATGAAAGCATTTCATAGTTTCCTTTGCTACTGCTGCTGCTGCTAAGTCACTTCAGTCGTGTCCGACTCTGTGTGACCCCACAGACAGCGGCCCACCAGGCTCCCCAGTCCCTGAGATTCTCCAGGCAAAAACACTGGAGTGGGTTGCCATTTCCTTCTCCAGTGCAGGAAAGTGAAGTCGCTCAGTCACGTCTGACTCTTCACGATCCCATGGACAGCAGCCTACCAGGCTCCTCCTTTGCTACTAGGTGAGACCAAATAACTAAGTTCTGGCTAATGAAGTATAAAGTAGAGGTGCGCCTCTTTTAAATCTTCCACCATCCTTCTTTCTTGCTGCTTGGAATGAGTTTGGGAAGGCTAAAGCTCCAACGGCAATCTTGAGTCACAAGGTAAACTTGAAGGTGGAAGTTACAGCTAAGAAGGTGGAAACTGAATCCCCGATGACTATGGAGTCCTAGACTAAAAGAGAGATAAAATTACATCTCAATTAAACCATTATCATTTGGAGTTTTCTATAGTATAAGTCAAACTTCATTTTAATTTATATTTATAGGAAGTAAGATTTTTCCCTCGCGGGGAAAATAAAAAATATAACAATAATTACAGTCAGCATAAATGGATTGAAGTTTCTGATCAAGAGACAGAGACTTATAGGAGAGATATTGATAACAGACACACAACAAAGGACCAAAATACTAAAAGGCAAGGCAAGGCTTCTTATTGTGAGGTGCATGGACCCCACCCGGCCCATCCACTGAGCCACTGGGTAGAATTCAGGGAGTCCATCAACTAGGAAGGAAAAATTATGCCCTTATTTTCACTCACTTCTAACTGTTAATAAAATTTAGCACTCCCATCATTTATAAAGGTAGACAACAAATCACGGAAGCATTACACTTCCTGTGACTTTGTCACCAATATAAACCATATATGTGTTCACATCATTTTATTACTGTATTCCCAAGTACATTTTATTCCTAGCATGACTTCAAAAACGACAGTAGTTATCAGGTTTACTGTTAGCGCTTGCTATTTAATATATTAACTTAAAAGTAAACAAATATTTTAACTATTCTGGTAACTGTATTTCTGGTACCTGTATTTCACAACTAGCTTGCTTTGGGGCTTCCCTGGCGGCTCAGATGGTAAAGAATCTGCCTGCAACACAGGAGACCTGAGTTCGATCCCTGAGTCAGGAAGATCCCCTGGAGAAGGAAATGGCAACCCACTCCAGTACTCTCGCCTGGGAAATTGCATACACAGAGTAGCCTGGTGGGCGATGGTTCATGGGGTCACAAAGAGTCAGACATGGCTGAGCAACTAACGCTTTCACTTTTCAGCTTGCTTATAATTCTAAACATTTAAAACGTTTTGAGGGACTTTCCTGGTGGTCAAGGGGCTAAGACTTCATGCTCCCAATGCAGGGGGCCTAGGTTCTAGCCCTGGTGAGGAAACTAGATCCCACACACAACAACTAAAAGGATCTCACATGCCAAAACTAAAGATCCAAATAAATAAACAAATAAAACTTTTTTTTTTTTAATTTGCAAAGGAATTTATATGGAGTCCTGTCTTGCAAATCCTGCAAGGCCTTGCACCAAAGCCACGGACACAAAGACCAGAAACAAGGTCACCTCTGAAGCTGACTAAGTGCCTATGTCTCCGCTGCCAAAAGCCCCCCTGATCATCACCCACAGGCTTCCTGACACCATCAGCTGAATTCGGTTCAGTCACTCAGTCGTGTCCAACTCTTTGTGACCCCATGGACTGCAGCACTCCTGGAACTTGCTCAGACTCATGTCCACTGAGTCGGTGATGCCATCCAGCCATCTCATCCTCTGTCAGCCCCTTCTCCTCCTGCCTTCAATCCTTCCCAGCATCAGGGTCTTTTCCAATGAGTCAGCTCATCAAAGCAGGTGGCCAAAGGATTGGAGTTTCAGCTTCAACATCAGTCCTTCCAATGAACACCCAGGACTGATCTCCTTTAGCACAGACTGGTTGGATCTCCTTCAGTCCAAGGGACTCTCAAGAGTCTTCTCCAACACTACAGTTCAAAAGCATCAATTCTTTGGAGCTCAGATTTCTTTATAGTCCAACTCACACATCAATACATAACTACTGGAAAAACCATAGCCTTGACTAGATGGACCTTTGTTGGCAAAGTAATGTCTCTGCTTTTGAATATGCTATCTAGGTTGGTCATAACTTTCCTTCCAAGGAGTAAGTGTCTTTTAATTTCATGGCTGCAGTCACCATCTACAGTGATTTTGGAGTCCCCAAAAATAAAGTCTGTCATTGTTTCCACTGTTTCCTCATCTATTTCCCATGAAGTGATGGGAATGGATGCCATGATCTTCATTTTCTGAATGTTGAGCTTTAAGCCAACTTTTTCACTCTCCACTTTCACTTTCATCAAGAGGCTCTTTAGTTCTTCTTCACTTTTCTGCCATAAGGGTGGTGTCATCAGCATATTTGAGGTTATTGATATTTCTCCCGGCAATCTTGATTCCAGCTTGTGCTTCCTTCAGCCCAGCATTTCTCATGATGCACTCTGCATATAAGTTAAATAAGCAGGGTGACAATATACAGCCTTGACGTACTCCTTTTTCAATTTGGAACTGGTCTGTTGTTCCATGTCCAGTTCTAACTGTTGCTTCCTGACCTGCATACAGATTTCTCAAGAGGCAGGTCAGGTGGTCTGGTATTCCCATCTCTTTCAGAACTTGAGTATTACTTTGCTAGCATGTGAGATAAGTGCAATTGTGTGGTAGTTTGAGCATTCTTTGGCATTGCCTTTCTTTGGGAATGGAATGAAAACTGACTTTTTCCAGTCCTGTGGCCACTGCTGAGTTTTCCAAATTTGCTGGCATATTGAGTGCAGCACTTTCACAGCATCATCTTTCAGGATTTGAAAATAGCTCAACTGGAATTCCATCACCTCCACTAGCTTTGTTTGTAGTGATGCTTCCTAAGGCCCACTTGACTTCCCATTCCAGGATGTCTGGCTCTTCACATTCAGGATGTGAGTGTGAGTGATCACACCATCGTGATTATTTGGGTTGTGAAGATCTTTTCTGTACAGTTCTTCTGTGTGTTCTTGCCACCTCTTCTTAATATCTTCTGCTTCTGTTAGGTCCCGACCATTTCTGTCCTTTATTGAGCCCATCTTCCCATGAAATGTTCCCTTGGCATCTCTAATTCTCTTGAAGAGCTCTCTAGCCTTTCCCATTCTGCTGTTTCCCTCTGTTTCTTTGCACTGATCACTGAGGAGGGCTTTCTTGTCTCTCCTGACCCCATACTAGGCAAACATGCCCACCCCGGTACTCACCCTATAGCTCCCTAACCAATCACCTAATGCCAGCCTTCCAGCAAGAGTTTCCTTGGTCTCGAGGGTATAAACATTGGCTACTAATCCATGAAGTGTCGGCTCTCCCCAGTCCATCAGGAGGTTGGGCTGCTGCATTTGCAGAGCCTTCATTGTCTTTGCTCCTTGCTCCTAATAAGCTGGCTCCCTTCTGAAGCACTCTGTGTCAGGAAATTCCTTGCCAGCTTGGGTTTGGACTGCCACAGCAGTTTGCGGGGGAGTTCCCTGGGTGACTAGTGGTCAGGACACCAGGCTTTCACTGCCACCGCAGCCATGGCCTGGGCTCAGTGTCTGGTCCGGGAGCTGAGGTCCTATAAGCTGAGAAACATGACGAAAGAAGGGCGAAAAGAGGTCTACAGGCTCACCAGGCTGCCAACAGCGTCTATGGCACAGCAAACCCCGAAAATAAGGGGGATTTCTAGAATACTAACATTAATATCAGGACAAAGGATATAAAGTGTTTTTTTAATCATGAGAAACAAAAAGGGACATTACACGTAAATATGCAATAAATCAAAAAGATATAATGATCACAAATATATATCACCAAAAGATGATAGAAGATGCTTCAAAAATAGAGCAAAAACTGATAGGAATATATGAAAAGTGTACATAGTAGACACATATATAATGAATAGTTGTAGTTAGACCTCCGCCTAGTCAAGGCTATGGTTTTTCCTGTGGTCATGTATGGGTGTGAGAGTTGGACTGTGAAGAAAGCTGAGCGCCGAAGAACCGATGCTTTTGAACTGTGGTGTTGGAGAAGACTTTTGAGAGTCCCTTGGACTGCAAGGAAATCCAACCAGTCCATTCTGAAGGAGATCAACCCTGGGATTTCTTTGGAAGGAATGGTGCTAAAGCTGAAACTCCAGTACTTTGGCCACCTGATGCGAAGAGTTGACTCATTGGAAAAGACTCTGATGCTGGGAGGGATTGGGGGCAGGAGGAGAAGGGGACGACCGAGGATGAGATGGCTGGATGGCATCACGGACTCGATGGACGTGAGTCTGAGTGAACTCCAGGAGATGGTGATGGACAGGGAGGCCTGGCGTGCTGCGATTCATGGGGTCGCAGAGAGTCAGACACGACTGAGTGACTGAACTGAACTGAACTGAACTGAGACCTCTCCCCCAAACTGATAAACCAATTAGGCACAAATAAAGGTATAATTTTTTTAAAGAGCATGATTAACAAGTCCCAAACATCATATAGAACTTTGTGTCCAACAAAACCTAAAGTACACAAACTTTCCTGTACCTATGGGACATTCTCAAACGTCAACTATGTGCTAAATCACAAAGACTGACAATATCAAAAATTTCAACAATAGTAAGAGAATACCATGTGTAACTTTATGCCAACACTTTTGAAACTTTAGATGAAATTGACAAAAGCTTAAAAAAAAAAAACACACAGTTTATTAAAACAAGAAGCAATAGAAAACCCAGATAGCTCTATAATATTTAAAGAAATTCAGTTGATGGTTTAATTTTTTTTTCTTAAAAGAAAACATGAGGTTCAGTGTGGTTTTACAAGAAAATTCTTCCCCCAAAAAATACATTACAAAGAATACATTACTCCAACTTTTTAGAAATTCCTTCAGAGGCTAGAGTTTTTAGCGGATAATGAAGAATTAATTATAAAATGTATAGAGAAGAGCGAAGGCCCAAGTGGCGGGGATGTGGAGGAAGGTGAGGGTATTTGGACTTCAGAAATCTGCTGCTGCTGCTAAATCACTTCAGTCATGTCCGACTCTGTGCGAGCCCATAGACAGCAGCCCACCAGACTTCTCCATCCTTGGGATTCTCTAGGCAAGAATACTGGAGTGGGTTGCCATTTCCTTCTCCAGAAATCAACCTTTATTATAAAATTATAGTAAAGACAGGTATGATGGAACTTGCCTGGTGATCCAGTGGATAAGACTCCACATTCCCAATGCAGGGGGGCCAGGGTTCCACCCCTGACTGAGGAACTAGATCCCACCTGCTTAGAGCTCGACTGCCTCAACTAAACGATCCTGTATGCCGCAACGGAGATGGAAGATCCTGCAACTAAGACCCAGTGCAGACAAACAAATACATACAAAGACAGGTATGGTATGGAGTCGGAGTGGGAAAATTCACCAGTGGAACAGAATAGAGTCCAAAACCTTTCCTACTCACATTAGATTGAAATTTGACATGGCTGTCCTTCTGGCTCTTTGGGGAAAGTGCTTAGTCGCTCAGTCATGTCTGACTCTTTGTGACCCTGTGGACTGTAGCCTGGCAGGCTCCTCTGTCCATGGGGATTCTCCAAGCAAGAATCTGGGGTGGGCTGCCGTGCCCTCCTCCAGGGGATCTGCCCAGCCCAGGGATCAAATCCAGGTCTCCCACACTGCAGGCGGATTCTTTACTATCTGAGCCACCAGGGAAGCCCAAGAGTACCGGAGTGGGTAGGCCATCCCTTCTGCAGGGGTTCTTCCCGACCCAGGAATCAAACCTGGAGTATTCAATTAGTGGTACTGGCATCACTGGGTATCCATACGGCAAAAAGTTAAATTGGACCTCTACCTCACAACAGAACTAATAAAAATTTTAATTCCCGATGAATGAAAGACTTGAAAGTGAAAAGTAACACTTTATAACTTTTCAGAAAATATCCTAATACATATCCCTTTACAGGTACATGTGAGAGTGTCTCACTTTTCCCTAGGGGTGAGCTCAATGAATCTTAAGGTTAAACTCACATGTAATTTCATTAAGTCCTGCTAGATTGCTCTCCAGAAGTATCAGTATTCTGAAATTCCAACAGCAATGCCAGAGAGGTCCAGTCTCACCTTATCTTTACCAATACTTCTCCTTCTACTACTTTATTCTTTCTTTGTGCCATTTAGATGGATGTAAAGTAACATCTTGTTATGTCAATTTCATTTTTGTGACTCTAAGAAGGTTAGAATCATGTGCATTTCCCTTTCTGTAAATTGCCTAGTCATAACCTTTGCCCATCTTTCCACAGAATTTCCTCTTTTTCTTGTTAAATTGCTATGATTTTGTCACACAGTCACTGTGTTATTCATTTGTTACCATCTAGCCATGGAAAGGCAATGACAACACACTCTAGTACTCCTGCCTGGAAAATCTCATGGGTGGAGGAGCCTGGTAGGCTGCAGTCCCATGGGGTCGCTACGAGTCAGACACGACTGAGTGACTTCACTTTCACTTTTCACTTTCATGCACTGGAGAAGGAACTGGCAACCCACTCCAGTGTTCTTGCCTGGAGATCCCAGGGAGGGGAAGCCTGGTGCTGTCTATGGGGTCGCACAGAGTCTGACACCACTGAAGCAACTTAGCAACATAGTAGCAGCCATGGAAAAGATAGTTCTTTCCCACATTTTTTCTTTTTTTTCTTTCCCAGTTTTTTAACCTTCTGATAGCCTTGTCTATGAAATTAATTGAACAAAACGTTTCAATTCCTTAGAAAAGATTTGCTTAATTATTTTTGGCTGTGCTTAAAAGAAAGTTTAAATAAATAAATCTTTAAAAAAAAATTAAGGAGTTTTGTTCAATTAACTTCATAGACAAGACTGTCAGGAGGCTTTTGGCTGTGCCGGGCTTCCCTTGTGGCTCAGATGGCAAAGCGTCTCCCCACAATGCGGGAGACCCCAGTTCGGTCCCTGCGTCAGGAAGATCTCCTGGAGAAGGAAATGGCAACCCACTTCAGTATTCTGGCCTGGAAAGTTCCATGGATGGAAGAGCTGGGTCTTCGCTGTTGCTCACAGGCCTTCTCTCATCGCGGTGAGCAGGGGCTTCCCACTGCACTGGCTTCTCTTGCTGTGAGCATGCAGGCTCAGTAGCTACTGTGTACCGGCTTCCTTGTCCTGCCGCATGTGGAATCTTCCCGGACCAGGGATCGACCTGCACCTCCTGCGCTGGCAGGCAGATCCTTAACCTCTGGACCACAGGGAAGCCCCCAATTGACTTGTACAATGATGAGACTTGAGCTCCAATATTTTGGCCACCTGATGAGAAGAGCCGACTCATGAGAAAAGACCCTGATGCTGGGAGGGATTGGGGGCAGGAGGAGAAGGGGACGACAGAGGGTGAGATGGCTGGATGGCGTCACCGACTCGATGGACATGAGTTTGAGTAAACTCCAGGAGCTGGTGATAGACAGGGAAGCCTGGTGTGCTGCAGCCCATGGGGTCACAAAGAGTAGGACACGACTGAGCGACTGAGCTGAACTGAACTGAAATCTTAGAAATGTATAGACTTCTTTTCACCCCCATTTCTTCTGCAAAACTGTTCAAGTCTTCTGCATACTATCTTACTCTCCTGAAACATTCATCTTTTTCTTACTGATTTTAGGGATCCTTGATAAATTATGGATCCTAATCCCTCTAAGGGGCTTCCCTAACATTTCTTAAGGTGTTGAGTATAGGCTGAGCCCAGGGTATGCTTAAGCTTGGCAGCCAGGACCTCTCCACTAAAGCTGGAGGTGACCTCCAGGCTGGCTAAGGGTATAGTGGAGGCACTGGCAGCATTGGCTATACCCACTTATTAGTTCCCTAGGGCCACCATAACAAAGTACCAGAAACTGGGCGGCTTGAAAAAAGGGAAATGCAACCCTTCACACTTCTGGAGGCTAGGCGTCCAAACTCAAGGTGTCAGCAGTGTTGGTTCCTTTGAGGGCTAGGAGGAGGAATCTGTTCCATGCCTCTCTCCCACCTTCTGGTGATGCCCAGCAATCCTTGGCTTGTAGGAGCATTACTCCAATCTCTGTCTCCATATATACGTAGTATTCTCCATCTATATGTAGTAGTCTCCATTTGTCTCTGTATCTTCACATGATCAGCTTCTTATAAGAAGACCAGTCATTTTAGAACTTCCCTAAAATGGTCCAGTGATTTAAGAATACACCTATGTCAATGCAGGGGACACAGGTTTGATTCCTGGTCCAGGAAGACTCCACCCGCCGAAGAGCAACTAAGCCCCTGCATCGCAACTACTGACCCTGCGCTCTAGAGCCCGTGATCTGCAACCGGAGAAGCTACCACAGGGAGAAGCCCTCACACCACAACTAGAGGAGCTGGCCCCACTGTCCGCAACTAGAGAGGGCTTGCTCGCAGCAGCAAAGGCCCAGTGCAGCCAAAATAAATACATAAACACAATTTGAGAAAGAGAATGCCAGCCATTTTGGATTAGGAGTCCACCCTACTCTGGTATGGCCTTGTTGTTTAGGTGCTCAGTCATGTCCGATTCTTTGAGACCCCATGGACTGCAGGACGCAGGCCTCCTTGTACATCACCAACTCCCAGAGTTTACCCAAACCCATGTCCACTGAGTCGTGATGCCATCCAACCATCTCATCCTCTGTCGTCCCCCTCTCCTCCTGCCCTCAATCTTTCCCAGCATCAGGATCTTTTCAAATGAGTCGGCTCTTCACATCAGGTGGCCAAAGTATTGGAGTTTTAGCTTCAGCATCAGTCCTGCCAATGAATATTCAGGACGGATTTCTTTTAGGATGCACTGGTTGGATCTCCTTGCAGTCCAAGGGACTCTCAAGAGTCTTCTCCAACATCACAGTTCAAGAGTATCAGTTCTTTGGTGCTCAGCTTTCTTTACGGTCCAGCTCTTACATCCATACATGACTACTGGAAAAACCATAGCTTTGACTAGATGGACCTTTGTTGGCTAAGTAATATCTTTACTTTTTAATATGCTGTCTAGGTTGTTCATAGCTTTTCTTCCAAGTACAGTGGTTAGGACTCAACATTTTCACTGCCAGGGCCCTGGGTTCGATCTCTGGTTGAGGAGCAAAGATCCTGCAACCTCCGTGGCACAGTCAGAAACATATATTATTGATCTAGAATTTAACTCTAAGCAAATTTCCAGTCCTACTCTCCCCTTCTATCTAGTTGATCATCCCAAGCCCCTTCTATAAGGGATTCTAGAACTGCTGTTGACTCTCAAGCTCCACACAGATGGGTATGCAATGGTCACTGTCTCCGTTTATGACCATGGGTAGGCAATGAGCTTTGGAGGCTCCAAGAGCCATAAGTAGCCTGGAGGTCATCCATGTTCTCTTGGAACTGTGGAGCCTAGGAGTCCAGCCCCTGGCCTGGGTAGGGCCAAAAAGCTGAGCTGGGGTGAGTTAAGACAGGGCGGGGGACAGGATCAGGACTGAGGTCTCTGACAGGCCTGGCAGGCCAGCAGGGCACATAACTCTTTTTCCCATTTGGGATTCTACTTGGCCACCAAAAGCTTTAGAATTATTCCCGCATCAAGTGGGTGCACATGGTCTCAGAGCAGCTTTGCTTTCTTCCCTCCAGCCTTGAGGGCAGGGCCTTGGGGCACCTGGGCTGCACAGGGCTAGAGGGAGCACGGGAGCCCACCTGCTCTTTTCTCTGGGCCAGCCCTGCCTCAAATCTAGAAGCCACTCTAGATGCAAAGGTGGATGTATGGAAGGGGGGTGGGGGATCAGAAGAAGGGGAGGTGGCGGGGAGAGAGGAATCTCTGTGGCTGGGGGTCCTGGCGGTCCTGCATTTTCATGAGGCTGAGCGCCCCAGGCCCAAGACACAGAGATGTTGGGCCACAGAACCAGAGATGTCAGCAGGCGGAGCGTGAAGCTGCTGCCTCATTTCCCCCCTCCCCTCCCCTTTCCTTTTCCTTTTCCCCACACCACCCATCTAAGCTGAGAGAAGACACAGATTTCACTCCTGGGGTCTGGGGACACGTGGATGCCTCTGGATGCCCCAGCTGCATTCTGCACCTCCTGTGTCATCCTGATCAAATCACTTAAGGATAGAAACCCAGTTTGCATGAGTGTTCACATCATGACCTCATGGGATCCTCCAGCTATGCTCACCGTAACACATTATATCTCATTCAATCTTCATTACAACTCTACAAGATTCTGTTAGTGCATCCAATTTACAGAAGAGAAGACTGAGACTTAGAGAGGTGGCGTTAACTTCTGAAGGTCATACAGCTAATTAATGGCCAAACTGGAATTCAACTCAGCTCCAAAGTGTGAGCTCTTCTTTAGTCCCAGAATGGAGGAAAGAGATGATCACTATCCTCACCATACAGATGAGGAAACTGATTCAGAGAGGTCAAGTCACTGCCAGTGGTTGTACAGATGGGAACTGGTGGAGCCAGGATGCAAACTCACTTCTTTTACCAGCAGCCCAAGGTCTATTTTGCCAACAACAACAACAAAAGCGAGGCATCCTAAGTAGATGAGCTCAGAGAGTCTCTCCAGCTGAGATCTTTTTACCTTCTGGGTTGAGACAAAGAGGAATTGGAAGAAAGAGGAGTGTAAATAAAGAAGCAACTTGGCCTTGTGGCTTCCTGCGCCTCACACTCCCTGACTCAGGAAGCCAGTGGGGCTGCCCCAGCCCTGCCCTTTCAGTCTGGCCACACCCCTCATTGAAGGAGTCAGTCAACAAACAGGGTGGTCAACACTTGGAGCTTGGATGTCCCAGGCCACAAACTGACCACTCCAGGGCCTCTTCCCTGAAGCCAGAATGCCCACAGTCACGTCCTACACAGTGGCACCCGTCCCCTGACCCTCTGACTCATCAGTGCCTGCCAGCAGTGGGAGTGGTCCCCAAGGGAGCATATACAGCACCCGTGGACCCTGGGCATCCACGCTGGGACCAGCACACACACACACCCTCTGTCCCCAGCCCTCTCCCTCACCCGCCCCGCGCAGCACCCCCAGGGGCGCGCACCTGGCCGCCTCCCGGCAAGGAGGCGAGGACACACCCCGCGGGGAGGAGCTGCCGTCGCGGTGGGGCCCAGCCCACACCGGCTGCGAGCTCGCTTTTCCGCTTCTCCGCCGGCCCCGGGGGATCGACATGGCCCAGGAGCGTCCCAGCCTCGCCCTGGAGCCCCAGCACGTCCAGCGGTTGCTGCTGTCCTGCCAAGAGGCCAAGAAGTCCGCCTACTGCCCCTACAGCCGCTTCCCCGTGGGGGCCGCTCTCCTCACCGGGGACGGCAGGATCTTCTCCGGTAAGGGCGGCGCCTGGGGGGTCCCCTTCGTGGCAGCCTGGGCGGGAGGTCAGAGGCGACAAGGGTGCTCCGTCTCCCGTCTCCGCTGGGCAAGGCCGCCACACCCCCCGGCCCTGCCTGCTGTTCCAGACGGCCGGGATGAATATACTGCTCAAGCCCCATGGCTTTCCATTCCTGGGGGGCCTGGGAAGCGGAGGCGAGATGGGGGAGGAAGGAGGGAAGGAGAGGCCACAAATGCAGAGCCTCGGGCAGCTCCTGCTGGAGCTGGGAGGGAGAGAGTTAACACTTCCCGAGCCCCTCCTCTGTGTCTGGCACCCTGCGAAGACTTCATGGCTACATCAGCAAGTCCTCACCACCCCACCCCCCACCCATCAACCTAGGAGTTAGGCCCATTTTTTGTAGTGAAGAAACTGAGGTCCAGAGAGGTGCCATGGTTTGCTCGAGGTCTCACGGGTTTCGGTGACCAGGAGTAAGGGCGCCCCAAAACCTGCTTTTTTCCTGTCACCCACCACCCAGGGGGCAGGCTGGGCGTGAGATCGAGGAATCCAGGGCTGACTCCTTAGCCGAGCGGGGGCCTTGCAGAAAAGGAGCCAGGTGGGGTTCGGGTGGCCAGTATTGAATGCCTGCCTGGGGAGAGAGAGACAGGAATCTGAGCCAGCACTAATCTGTTCCTAAGCGACTTTTCTTTGGTTTGCTGGCTTCATAGAAAAACTCACTTGAACAATAATTCAGACTTGTTTTTTGCTAAGCTTAGGGACATCCCCTTTCATGACAGTGGGGAACAGGGCGTGGAGGTGGCGGGTAAGCAGAAACGCCAATGGCCCACCCACCCCCGCTTTCCCACCGCTGCCCCACACGGATGAGAACTGTTCCAGAGGATAGATGCATAGATGCGAATCCCCAGTCCCGCCCAGGCCTGCCGCCCAGACTCCCCCTTCCACCTGGCGGCAGCCATTTGAAGGACCAGAGGCTCACATGTGTAGTCTCATTGGTAGCCCACACCCACCCCAAGCACCCCCTGGGTCAAATGTGAGCCCCTTGCCCGCACCACCGTTCAGCTGGGAGCCTGGCTGGAGACCCACACCTCCCCCTCTGTGGTGGCCCTTCTGGACTGTCCTTGATGTTCATCTCATCCCTTCCCTTTTGGGAACTTAGAGTTTCCCTGACTCCCAAGTTTGCTTTCCTGTGGGGGATACAAAAATCTCTGAGTATCATGAGGAAATTCAGGCCTGGCCCAGTGGCTCAGATGAGCATTAAACATTAACCGCTACTTCAAACAACACTGCAACCCACAGGCTCAGGGCCTTGAACGTGCAATTCGCTATTGATTCCCCCAGCACCTCCATATCCCCTCTGGATGGTGTACAGAGAGGGGCCCTCCCCCTCCTTGCATTGATCTATTCATTCAACACGTTTGCCAAGCACCAATTATGTGCTAGGTAATGTATCAGGTGCTGGAGATGCGCCGGGAGCAGACATGATGGTCCCTGCCCCCACGGAGGTCTCCACTCCTCTTGTACAGGCCATGGCTCCAAGTGGGAGCCTCAGCCAATGACTGCAGAAGGAAACAGATGATGCGAGCAGGGGTGTGACCTGTTTAAATGGCAGGGAAGGACCTGACGTCACCAGGAAAAGGGTCGTGCCGTGTGCATTTGTGGAGGCATTATGGGGTGGGGTACAGGCCCTGGAGGAGTTAGAGTCTCCTGAGTTTGCATCCTGGCACTGCTGTTTCTTGGCTGTGTGTGACCCCAGGCTAACCCTCCTGAGTCTCAGCTTACACACCTGTAAATGGAGGATCATAGGGCCTGCCTTTCAGGATGGCTGTGAGCAGAGCTGGTGTTCCTGGCCCAGCGGTCCTCCCTGATGGGTGGTGCCCCTGCCGCCTCAGTCACGAAGGATGTCGGGGTTCACCCCTGGGTGTGAAGCTTTCCATGCGCTGATGCCTTTAAAGGGGTGAAAGTGCTTAGCACAGTTTCTGGCCCACGTAGGACTGTCACCACTGCTGACTACTACCACCATTAATGGCATGATGGTGACGGTTCAGAGGCAGATTGTGAGGACTTTGCTGTGAGGACTTTGGAAGGCCAAGTGGAGACACTGAGATTTGATGAGGTAGAAAGTAGGGAGCCAAGAAAAGTAACATGAAAGTGGGGTTTGAGGACAGTGCATCTGACAGGCACTCAAGGAGAACAGGGGCAGAGGAAAGAGCGTCAAGGGGGTGATGTATGTCTTGCTCGCTGACTGCATGTTGCCTGGCCTATAGTTCAGGTTCGTTCGTTGAATGTATGAGAGAGTGGTTTGGCCTAGGTCACTGGCAAGTGGGGTGAAGAGGAAGGAATTATCTAGGAGGGTTGTACGGGGCACATGGACTGGACCTAGGGTGGACCATATGAGAATGAAAGGAAAGAATATCATCCTAGGGTTTCCAGCCAGGGAGACCAGGGGAAGGATGAGACAGAGTTGGATGGTGCTGGGGACATCGTGGGCAGGAACCAACAGTCATGTTAATAACTACAATGGATTAAGCCTTCTCTAAGCACTTCTATGGGGCTTCCCAGGTGGCTTAGGGGTAAAGAATCTGCCTGCCAGTGCAAGAGATGCAGGAAAGGTGGGTTCTATCCCTGCGTCAGGAAGATCCCTAGAGGAGGAAATGGCCACCTGCTCCAGTATTCTTGCCTGGAAAATCCCATGGACAGAGAAGCTGGTGGGCTACAGTCCATGGGGTCCCAAAGGATCAGACCCAACTGAGTGACTGAGCACACACACACTCACACATAAACACGTCTGTGAAAGATCTTTTGCAATTTCATAGCCACCACACGAGAGGAGACAATGAGTGTTGCATGCATTGGAGCACTTCCAGTTGCAAATGCCAGAAACCAACCAGAACCATAAAGGGCAAAAGTAGATCCTGCCTCAGGGACAGCTGGATCCAGGAACTCAAACGCCACCATGCTCTTCTTTATCCTGGATGCTGGTTCCTTTCTCTTATCTAAAAGTGGGCTTTCTCCAGGCATCAGGGAACATGAGCTCAGGCATCACTAGTTTACATTCTTCCAGTCTTAAAAGCAGAGAGGGAAAAAATTCTTTCCCACTAGCTCAAGATGGAAAAATTCCAGGGAAGGGCTCTGATTGGTCCCTCTCCAGTCACATGCACATCCCTGGGCCAATCACTGTTGTCACAGTGGGATAGTATGATGGGGCCACGTTCCTCCTCGATGCAGAGAGGGTGATCTGTTACTACAAGAAAGAGTGTGGAGGTAACAGGCAGACCTAACCAAGAGCCAAATGCACATTTACAAATGGGATAACTGAGAATCAGTTTTATCTGTTGCCGAATTCCTTGCTCCGTCTGCTGCCCCTCACTGCAGCATGGATGTGCAGAAGGGGGCAGAGAGAATTGTGCTGAGGAGAGGGGACTGATGGAGGGCATTCACCAGAACCCCTGGGCCTCCTTACTTAGAAGGAAAGGGAGAGCAGATCCAGGAAGGCCGGGCTTGGAGAGGAGGGGACCTTGAACAACAAGAGGAAACCTGGCAGGGCATCGGGGGTGAATCAGAGATGATTAAGACACAGACGCTGAAGCTCCAATACTTTGGCCACCTGACTCTTTGGAAAAGACCTTGATGCTGGGAAAGACTGCAGCGGGAGGAGAAGGGGATGACAGAGGATGAGATGGTTGGATGGCATCACCGACTCACTGGACATGGATTTGAGTAAGCTCTGGGAGTTGGTGGTGGACAGGGAAGCCGGATGTGCTGCCGTCCATGGGGTCACGGAGAGTCAGACAGGATGGAGCAACTGAACTGAGAAGACGGCACAGCTGAACTCAGACACTGTGAGCTTATAGCTCAGAGCGGGATGGGTCGGCCCAGTTCTGTGACTTTCTCCAGCCTCACAAAAGACTAGCCCTCCGTGGAGTCCCCACCCTCAGGGGCAGCCAGTGTCTTGGCCAACTCAAAAGCAAGTCTGATAGCCTTGCTGTCACGATCTCATCATTATGGCTTTATTTCCTCTGTTACCCCTGACCCCGGCCAGGGCCTTGTGCCCCTTGCAGCTGGGCCACCAGGATGGTAATTAATAACTCCAACAATTACCTTCTGTCGTTGCCATGGGGAGAGGAGAGGAGGAGGTGCTCGTGGGGGAGAGAGAGCTGCTGGGGGACTGGGGCAGTGAGGACCCGGAGAAGACTTAGGATGGGACACAAGGGGGCGGGGGCGGGGGCCAGCCAGGGCTGCCCTGGAGTTAGTGCTCAGCCAGCGTTTGTGGCTGGCCAGGTGGGAGGGGCTGGGGGAGACTCACGGAGGACCACCCTGCGGGCACCACCCAACAGATGGGGGACTTCCTCTTCTTCAGCTCAAGCTCTTGGAATGATGGTCTGCCCATCCCTTTCCTCCTGTCTGAGAGCGATTGTAGCACTCTATATGTTTCGTTGCTGTGGATGGAGGTGGGGAGGTCATGGAGTCACTTTACTGGATCAGCTGTAATTAATTTGGGAGGGACAAACCATATTAAAAACTTAAGGACATTCTGAACTGCTGAATGCAGCTTGTCTTGACTTAACCTTTAAACCCAATCCTTCATCTGTCTTCCCCCATCCAGTCCTGCCCTCCGGATTCCCTCCTGGGGCTCTTTCTCCCTCAGGACCACTCTTTATGCTTTATACAGCCCTGCTCCGCAGGCCTCCAGGTTCCCTAACCAGCTTTCTCTCCGTATAGCCCTGCCCACCCGTTCCCATCCCAGCCTCATCCACTGGTCCTCTCCACTGTCACTCAAAAGCAGCTTATCACAAAGACGGGCTTAGCTAACACCCCTCAGCTCTCTGGTTGAGTTAGGATAGAATTCATTAGTGAAATGCTGCGTTGCATTTGCAGTGGGCAGGGAGGCGGGAACATGGAGAGAGGGGAGTGCTCAAACACATGGCCGGGACATTTGTCTAGTGCAGTGGTTTTCACGCGTGGCCCAGACCCACAGCCTCTGACACCTCCTGGGAATTTGTTAGAAGTTTCAGTTCATGGGCTCTGATCAAGAACTGCTAAAGCAGAAATTCAAGAGGTGGGGCTCAGAAATCCTGTTGTTTTAAATTTAAAAAAAAAAGTTTATTTGTTTGGCTGTGCAGGGTCTTAGCTGCAGCTCGTGGAATCTTTGCTCTTCCTCCAGGCATGTGGGATCTAGTTCCCTGACCAGGGATTGAACCCGGGTCCCTGCACCGGGAGTNAGATGATTAAGACACAGACGCTGAAGCTCCAATACTTTGGCCACCTGACTCTTTGGAAAAGACCTTGATGCTGGGAAAGACTGCAGCGGGAGGAGAAGGGGATGACAGAGGATGAGATGGTTGGATGGCATCACCGACTCACTGGACATGGATTTGAGTAAGCTCTGGGAGTTGGTGGTGGACAGGGAAGCCGGATGTGCTGCCGTCCATGGGGTCACGGAGAGTCAGACAGGATGGAGCAACTGAACTGAGAAGACGGCACAGCTGAACTCAGACACTGTGAGCTTATAGCTCAGAGCGGGATGGGTCGGCCCAGTTCTGTGACTTTCTCCAGCCTCACAAAAGACTAGCCCTCCGTGGAGTCCCCACCCTCAGGGGCAGCCAGTGTCTTGGCCAACTCAAAAGCAAGTCTGATAGCCTTGCTGTCACGATCTCATCATTATGGCTTTATTTCCTCTGTTACCCCTGACCCCGGCCAGGGCCTTGTGCCCCTTGCAGCTGGGCCACCAGGATGGTAATTAATAACTCCAACAATTACCTTCTGTCGTTGCCATGGGGAGAGGAGAGGAGGAGGTGCCCGTGGGGGAGAGAGAGCTGCTGGGGGACTGGGGCAGTGAGGACCCGGAGAAGACAGGATGGGACACAAGGGGGCTGGGGCGGGGCCAGCCAGGGCTGCCCTGGAGTTAGTGCTCAGCCAGCGTTTGTGGCTGGCCAGGTGGGAGGGGCTGGGGGAGACTCACGGAGGACCACCCTGCGGGCACCACCCAACAGATGGGGGACTTCCTCTTCTTCAGCTCAAGCTCTTGGAATGATGGTCTGCCCATCCCTTTCCTCCTGTCTGAGAGCGATTGTAGCACTCTATATGTTTCGTTGCTGTGGATGGAGGTGGGGAGGTCATGGAGTCACTTTACTGGATCAGCTGTAATTAATTTGGGAGGGACAAACCATATTAAAAACTTAAGGACATTCTGAACTGCTGAATGCAGCTTGTCTTGACTTAACCTTTAAACCCAGTCCTTCATCTGTCTTCCCCCATCCAGTCCTGCCCTCCGGATTCCCTCCTGGGGCTCTTTCTCCCTCAGGACCACTCTTTATGCTTTATACAGCCCTGCTCCGCAGGCCTCCAGGTTCCCTAACCAGCTTTCTCTCCGTATAGCCCTGCCCACCCGTTCCCATCCCAGCCTCATCCACTGGTCCTCTCCACTGTCACTCAAAAGCAGCTTATCACAAAGACGGGCTTAGCTAACACCCCTCAGCTCTCTGGTTGAGTTAGGATAGAATTCATTAGTGAAATGCTGCGTTGCATTTGCAGTGGGCAGGGAGGCGGGAACATGGAGAGAGGGGAGTGCTCAAACACATGGCCGGGACATTTGTCTAGTGCAGTGGTTTTCACGCGTGGCCCAGACCCACAGCCTCTGACACCTCCTGGGAATTTGTTAGAAGTTTCAGTTCATGGGCTCTGATCAAGAACTGCTAAAGCAGAAATTCAAGAGGTGGGGCTCAGAAATCCTGTTGTTTTAAATTTAAAAAAAAAAGTTTATTTGTTTGGCTGTGCAGGGTCTTAGCTGCAGCTCGTGGAATCTTTGCTCTTCCTCCAGGCATGTGGGATCTAGTTCCCTGACCAGGGATTGAACCCGGGTCCCTGCACCGGGAGTAGAGTCTTAGCCACCAGACCGCCAGGGAAGTCCCTCAGGAATCTTTTAAGAAGCCCTCCAGGAGATGCCCACTTGCTTGAATGTGGGAAGCCCTGCTCTAATCTGAAGATCCCTCAGAAGGCAGAGCAGATGCAGGCGGGGGAGGGACGTGCTCGCTTCTCTGGGGGGCTGGTCCCAGTCACCTCCTTGTGAGTTCCTTTCCGTGCTGTTGTCTTGATGATATCCAACCCCAGCGCTACCTGAAGTACCAAAACTCCTCGGAACACAGCCTCACTGAAACGCCACAAGGAAAAAGAACACTTTCTGTGTCCGTCAGGCCAGGACATGAGTTGGCTTCCTGCCCCTAGTCGCAGCTTTTACCTTCTGTAAAATGGGGTTATAATAGCATTTGCCCTACACAACTGTTAAAAATTCCATGGAGTGCCTGGCAGATAAAGTGAAAGTCGCTCAGTCATGTCCAACTCTTTGCGACCCCATGGACTACACAGTCCGTGGAATTCTCCAGGCCAGAATACTGGAGTGGGTAGCCTGTCCCTTCTCCAGGGATCTTCCCAACCCAGGGATCGAACCCAGGTCCCCCTCGTTGCAGGCAGATTCTTCACCAGCTGAGCCACCAGGGACGCCCAGAGGAAAGCAATAAAAGATTAAAAGAAAGCAGTTAGTAGTGACAGCACCAGCTTCATAGTGTTGTTTCTGGTACAATCTTTCCTAAGTATGGATCCTTAACTTGGCGCCATCCCAGGCCGTCTCTCCTGTGTGTTTGAGTCAGTGAGGTGAACACCAGGAATGGAATTGGTTTGCCTGGATAGATGATGTTTTTGTTCTTTGGGCTCAGGGAAGCAAAACAAAATTGTCTGGCCTTTCAGGATTACAATTCACAGCCAAGGATTTCCTTTCTCCCTTCCTCCTCTTTCTGTTGTTTAAAGCAAAACTGGGAAATTACACTTGAACTTGCTAGAGACCTCAAATACACTTGTTCCTTTGGACCTCAGACTTAGCATCAAAGTGCAAAAATCCAGTCCTTTGATCGTAAGTAACTGAGCATCCCTGTTTTAGGCTCTGGGCCCAGTGACTGTTCCAGGCCCTGATTGTACTGTAATGCACTATACAGAAAAAGTTCCTGCCCTCAAGAATTTACACTTGGGGAGTAATGGGGAAATTAGACAATAGAGACACTCCAGGAAAGTGTTAAGTGTTAAAGCAGGAGAAATGGATTGAGAGAGCTGGAGGTGGTAGAGGGAGGAAGCAATTTTAGATAGAGTAATCAGGGAAGGCTTCTCTGAGGAGGTGACATTTAAGCAGAGACCTAGGTAGAGTGAGCCGTATGCTTAGAGCGGGGAAGAGAGTCCCAGGCAGTTAGAACAGCCAGTGCAAAGGCCCTGTAGCAGGCGTATACTTGGGAAACAGCTGGCAAGCAAAAGGAGATGAAGTCCAAGAGGTAGGCAGGTTGGCACCAGATGACGAGGGACTTTTGTAATCATGGAAAGGATTTCAAAGTGGCCTGAAGGGCAGAGACAGGGTAACTGTCACACCTTGAGTAGAAGCAGCAGAAACTCAGTCCCACCACCACCAAAGCCTTGACGTTCATGCGATTAGGAATAGCAGCTCCAGCTGCTGGGCATTTACTCTGTGCCAAAGCTTGCGCTCATTGCTTTACTTGCATGAAAACTCATTCCCACTAGAGGCCTGAGAGGAAGGTGCTTTCGTTTTTGTTTTACAAACTGAAAATGAGACATTCAAGGAGGTTCAGTCCCTTTCCCAAATTCTCAGAGCCAGAAGGCAAAGGGTCCCAAGGCGGAACAGAACCCACGGACTCTTTCTACAAAGTCCTATTTGAACAGTAGGGTATGTGAGGCGCCCCCTTCTGAAACACTCTCTCCATCTCCTTAACTGGATTGTTGACATTTTCACACACAGTGAAGGAAGAGTTCTCTATAAGAGGTCATTCTGAACTTCAAAAGCAGACACAGGCAATTGTCTTCAGAGTCTGGACCTCCGGCAGTCTGACAATTTGCTTTAAGAGCACCTCAGCAAAAACCCAAGATTTATGTGAATCACGTCTAATAGGAAGAGTGTTCCTGAGTCAGGGACAAGGCAAGGGCTGGGAAGGTTGCTAGACCGAAGTGGAGTGGGGAGCAATTCTTCTGCTTCTGGGAGCAGCAAACGTCAAACGCAAGGGAGCCAACTCTCGTCCCGGCCTGACAGACACAAGGAGGTGTTCTTTTTCTTTGTGGCATTTCAGTGAGGCTGTGGTTTCAGGTGAGTTGGTGTTTAAACAAGGTCACAGGTCACAAAGGTGGGAGGGACAGGCAGGTGCGAGCAGGCAAGGATATGTTTAAAGGAAGTCATTTCCAGCAGGCATCAGAAACCTGGCTGGGGAGAGACTAGGTAGGGAGCAAGAAAGACTCAGTCATTTATTCACTGACCTAGCAGAGCGGCTGAGCATTCAGGCGCCCGCTTTCCAGGCTGCAGTAACTCACATGTGAATATGAACAGGCGCTTTGCCAAAGCAGGCAGTCCATAAATATCAACCACTCCTTTCAGGGTTACAACTCCCTGACTGCTCGCTGTCCTGTGTCCCAACTGTATTAATTGATTTCTGCACAGTTGCAAATGAAACAAAGGCATGTAAACTGTTTTAGGCAAAAAGGAGGGTACGTTGGTTCGTATAACTAAATGGTGGCAGAGCTGGAGTGTTTCTGTACTTCAGGGGCAACCGGTAGCAGAAGGCCAGACTCTTTTGCCACCATCTCTCATCTGATTCTCATTTCACTGTCTCCTACTGGTCTCCTCTGTAAACAACAGAAACTAGGCCGCCAGCAGGACCCAGGCCCAACTCACAATGTTAGAGGACAACTGAAATTCCCTCACAGAGGGATAGTCTGATTGGCCCAGGGTAGGTCAGGTACTCAGCTCTGACTGGCCCAGTGTGGGTCAATTGCTCTGCTCTGATTGATCCAATGCGGGTCAGGTTTCATCCAACACTTGCACTCACATCTCATTGGCTAAACCTATAGGACTCTACGAAGCTTCCAGGGAGGCTAGGAAAGCAGTTTCTAGCTAGGTAGGGATGTGCCCAACTAAACTCCAGTGGATATATATATATATTTTTTTTTTTGGCCGCACCTCCTGGCCTGTGGGATCTTAGTTTCCCAGCCAGGGATTGAACCCTCCCCCCTGCATTGGAAGTGCCGAATCTTAGCCACAGGACTGCCAGA
Organism: Oreotragus oreotragus; assembly: GCA_006410675.1. Classification (NCBI taxonomy): domain Eukaryota; kingdom Metazoa; phylum Chordata; class Mammalia; order Artiodactyla; family Bovidae; genus Oreotragus; species Oreotragus oreotragus. The sequence continues at coordinate 43,628 of SJYX01002654.1, forward strand.
GAGAAATCCCTAAACTTCAGTGGGTTCTACTGGGAGTGTGAACACTGAGAACAATTAAGTCTTTGCCATAAAACCCCCTGTGGCCTGTGAATGTATGTGTACTTCTTTCTTCACACACATTGGACCCACTTACAACTTCCTGAGGGTGACAACCCAAAGTTCACCCAGCTGCTGCCTCCAGCCCTAGCAGCAGGATCCCTTGGTGGTGCACAGTCCTCCTTCTCCAGTTGAGATGTGGCCCTGATAATCCAGGGGCCTGAAAACTAGAAAACAGTCATCTGCCCCTCACTTCATACCCGCTCAGGCACCACACAATGTGGAGTAGGAAAGACTAACCGTCATCGAATCTCCCATTAGGCAAACACCTTCTCCAGAACACCTGTGGACCACCAGTCCATGCAGTTACCAAGTCTGTGGGGCAAGAAGTGTGAAGACTGGTGCACTGGAGTACACCTTGCCTCCCTTTTCCGTCCTGGGGGTAACTCCCTTGTCCACTGAGGCTGCTGGCTTTCCCCTCTGGGAGCTTCTTCCTTGACCATTTATCATCCTCGGCCATACAGCCAAAGTGGGTATCCAAGAGAATGCCCTCCTGGAGGGCACACAGCTCTCAGCTTACTTCTGATGGTAGGGTCTGGGGGGCCCTGGATTTCTCTAGGGAGTGAACAATCACAGGCTTTTATAGGCCAGACCTTTGGTTTCATTGGCTATTCAGTTCTGTCACACCCAAAGAGTCCTTTCTGTGCAATAGTTCTTCAGCCTGCCAAATCCCCTGTTTTACTAACCGGTTTCCCTGCCCAGCCCTACCCTGCTGCCTCATTTGAACGGAGGCTACCTTGAAGCACCCGAAACAATGGCTAGGTGGAAATGACAGCTTTAATTAGATCTTTGCCACAGGGCTGTCTCACGTTGCCAGGTAGAAACATCCTCTGAGTCAGTAATATAGTCTTCCCTGGTAGCTCAGACGGTAAAGCGTCTGCCTACGATGTGGGAGACCTGGGTTCGATCCCTGGGTTGGGAAGATCCCCTGGAGAAGGAAATGGCAACCTACTCCAGTATTCTTGCCTGGAAAGTCCCACGGACTGAGGAGCCTGGCAGGCTACAGTCCATGGGGTCGCAAAGAGTGAGACACGACTGAGCAACTTCACTTCACTTCCAGTTTATTACAGGTTGGGGCTTTATCAAATAATCTGCCAGGAGTGTCAAGGGCCGTGAGCTTTCCTTCTTGCCGTATGTTTGTTTTCCTTCACGTTGGTTTAGTTGCTAAGTCGTGTCCAACTCTCGTGACCCCGTGGAATGTAGCCTGGCAGGCTCCCCTGTCCATGGGATGCTCCAGAGAAGAATACTGGAGTGGGTCACCACTTCCTCCTCCAGGGGATCTTCCCAACCCAGGGATCAAACCCGGGCCTTCTGCATTCCAGGCAGATTCTTGACCAACTGAGCTGCAAGGGAAGTCCCATTCCCAACCGCTAAGCCAAGGCCACTTAGTTTTGGTTTTGTTCTTTTTGTCGAAGCTACATCTAATTTTTACTGCAAATTTCTGTTTTAGTTGGATATAGGTTAAGTTACGATAACCAAAAGATCCCAAAATGCAGAGACTCGAATTCTTTTTCTCTCCCATAATGATTCAGAGTAGGCAGCTGGTCCAGGGCAAGTTAGGGCTTCCCAGGTGGCGCTAGTAGTAAAGAACCCGCCGGCCAGTATAGGAGACATGAGAGACGTGGGTTCGATCCCTAGGTCCGGACGGTCCCCCTGGAAGAAGGCATGGCAACCCACTCCGGTATTTTTGCCTGCAGAATCCCCATGGACAGAGGAGCCTGGCAGGCTACAGTCCGTGGGGTCGCAAAGAGTCGGACACGACTGAAGCAGCTGGGTACACACGCACCAGGGCAAGCAGGCAGCTCAACCCTGCTCCAGGAGTTGGCCAGGTTTCCAAGTTCCTTCTGTTCTGTTGCCATTCCATCCTCATGAGCATAAAGCACTTGGCCAAAGCTGTCCCACCCCACCCCAGTCTCTGCAGGAGAAAAGAGAGGACGAGGCAAGCAGTCTCTTTACAAAAGATGTGATCCAGGAGTTTCCCACCTCACTTTGTGCCATATCCTATAAGGCAAAATGCTGCAAGGGAGGCTGGGAAATGTAGTCTCTGAGTGGCCATGGGGTCAGCCATATTGGAATGGGAATCACCTGTATTACTTAAAGGAAGAAGGAGAAAATGAATACTGGGGAACAATGAATATCCTGCCTCAGGGAGAAGGGCAAGCTGTGAAGAGTGGCATACTGCCTATCACCCTGATGGTCCGGGGAGAGTCCAGCTCCTGTGGCCATCAGTTCGTGGCCCCACCTGCCTGCCAAGGGGGAGTCTGCTGGTCAGCCACTCTGGCTATGCCAGTGTTTTGTCTCCTGTGAAGAGCCCGTGCCCATTTGTCTCCAGGGACACTCCACAGAGGGCCACTGGGGAGGACTCCCTTACTCTGGACGGTGCCACCTTGGCAGCCCACCTTTCACTGGAGGAAATCAATGGCCTTAAGGCTTGTATAACTTGTTTAACTTATATGCAGAGTACATCATGAGAAACACTGGACTGGAAGAAACACAGGCTGGAATCAAGATTGCCGGGAGAAATATCAATAACCTCAGATATGCTGATGACACCACCCTTATGGCAGAAAGTGAGGAGGAGCTAAAAAGCCTCTTGATGAAAGTGAAGGAGGAGAGCGAAAAAGTTGGCTTAAAGCTCAACATTCAGAAAACGAAGATCATGGCATCCGGTCCCATCACTTCATGGGAAATAGATGGGGAAACAGTGGAAACAGTGTCAGACTTTATTTTTTTGGGCTCCAGAATCACTGCAGATGGTGACTGCAGCCATGAAATTAAAAGACGCTTACTCCTTGGAAGAAAAGTTATGACCAACCTGGATAGTATATTCAAAAGCAGAGACATTACTTTGCCGACTAAGGTC
>SJYX01002654.1:48584-84007 GCA_006410675.1 Oreotragus oreotragus
AACCGAGGATGAGATGGCTGGATGGCATCACGGACTCTATGGACGCGAGTCTGAGTGAACTCCGGGAGATGGTGATGGACAGGGAGGCCTGGCGTGCTGCGATTCATGGGGTCGCAAAGAGTTGGACACGACTGAGCGACTGAACTGAACTGAAGGCTTGTATAATCACAGACACGCTTTGCAAAGCCTGGGAGCTTTTTGTTTCTTAGTTTGTTGCTTTTAACATTTCTGTTTTGCAAATCAACTCACAGGGAACCCTGGTTGAACTCTGACAGCTGGTATCCACATCAAAAATTTGACCCAGGCCCGATCTTTGAATCAGCATCCCCACCATGGCCCACGCTGTGGTTTCTGTCTCTGAGACCCATGCGGGGGCTCTACTCACCTTCTTAAGCCTCAGCATCTCCCTTGGCCCTGACCTCTGCTGGGAAAATGAGGGTGGGTTCATCAGCCCTGTGAGGCTGCGCCTGCTCCCAGGTTCTGCTTCAAGATGCCAGCACTGGGGAAGTGATGAGAGTGGGAATTCCTTGGGCAAAGCCACCACACCAGTGAGTCACAAGCCTCCCAGTGCTTCTGGTCAAATTGCCCTCTCCTTCCCCTACCTTGTTCTGAGTAGCGGGTCCCTCCCAGCTCTGGAATGGGGCAAGCTTCTTACTCAACACATGCAGCAGGAAGTGGTTTTGCTGGTAACACAACTGGGCTCTCCTCTCTTCTCAGGGTGCAACATAGAAAATGCCTGCTACCCGCTGAGTGTCTGTGCCGAACGAACTGCCATCCAGAAGGCCATCTCGGAAGGGTACAAAGAGTTCAGGGCAATCGCTATTGCCAGGTGAGTGAGAAAGGCCAGTCATAGCAATATTCGTTCATCTATTCAGCCAACGTCCACCACACACCTGTTACCCATTCATTCATTCATCTGTGGTGTTTATTCTGAACTTCCTATGTGCCAGGCGCTCTAGGGGCTGGGCTGAAAGTAGAAGATAAATAAGAAACAGACTCTGCCCTTGGTAAGCCTAAAGAGCAGATAAACAATCAGGACAACTCTAAGACAAAGGGAGGTGTGTTCTTGTTCTGACAGCAGTGCAAAGTACAAGAGCATCCCTACAAGATACAATAGAAAGGCCACCAAGAAACCTAAAGTGAAAGGGACCTAAAAGTCACCTGATTAGACTTCCTGGCCACTGTACCCGTTTTACAGTTGAAGAAATTGAGACCCAGAGAGGATGAGCAGGTTTCCTAGGAATTAGTGGCAAAGCTGGGACAGATAGATCTCTAGAGTCCGACTCCAGAGCTCATTCCACTTTGCTGTGCTGTGACGGGAAATGAAACCCTCTTCCCTGCTCTCCCTGAGCCGATCCGGGGATCCTGTCTTCACTGTGCGAGGTGACACCTTTGCTTGGCATCAGTCACCCCTAGGTGCAAGAACCAGGATCAAAGGACAGGCTGGTGGGGTGACAGCCAGGCAACCCAGGTTATGGTCTAAACTGGTCAGATTCCAGCCCGGGTTCTGGCTGAACAAGAGCACTTACCAACTCTCTCTACATGCCCCAAACATAAATATCCAAGTTCCCACTTGTGCCGTCAAAGGGAATTCTTTGAGTTATGGCCACGGACCCAGACTCAGTGGCTTCAGGATTCAAGTGATATGGGCTGTTTTATTAATTCAGACCCCATTACACTTCTGATTTAATGATAAATTGTTCTTGTGTGTACCGTTGCATTGTCTGTGAGAGAGAGTTCTCTTAGCAAGATAATGGCACAAGGAAAATAGGTAGGAAATGTTGAATCTACCCAGAAAGAGACTACAGGGCTGACCCGGTGTTGGTCTTTAGAGACATCTGGGTGTATGGGTCACGGACTAGGAGTAAATGATCTCTTCGTTGTCGGGGAGATGCAGGCCTTTTCTGGCAGAAATATGAGGACCAGGAGCAAGGCTGATGGGGTCTGCATGACAGAAACTAACCTCCATTTCTTTGATAAGATCCTCAATGGGGCTTGGTCTGGCCCCTGAGGTGATCCACTTTATTGAAGGTTTTTTCCCCTGAGTATCTGGAGCCAAGGATGCGCTTCTGGAGGAGAGCCTCAGCTTCTGAGCTCTCCCTGGGACCAAGGTCTGTCCTGACTTCCCTCCGGCTTTGGGAGGAATAAATGAGGCCACCCTGGAAACATTCTGTGCGAATGAGCAGAGATCAGGATGTGAATTACACTTCAGGGGAAAAAAAAGAGGTGGGGGGCGGATAACTCAATTTCAAAGCTGATCCAAGAAAATAATGATATTCTGTGGAAAAGGAGGCCAAAGTCAACAGGAGGAGGACGGCAAGGTGGCCCTGCTCTGCTTAGAGTGCTCCAGTTGAAAGGCTGTCTGCTCTTCCACGTGACTGGGTTTTGTTTGTGAAGATTAGTAAATGTCCTTGTTGACACAAAAACTGCATTTTTTCCAGCGCCCAACCGCCCCTCTCTGGGTGCTCAGCCTGCACTGGCATCCCCGAGCCGGAAAAGCAGTCATCACTGCGCTAATGATTTGTTAAATTGAGAGTGAATGGGAAGTGCCAGCTCCCTTGTTAGCACTGATGGGCGCGTCTCAGATCTGTGAAACGCAGTGCGCGCAGCTCAGGGGGGATTTGGCTAACGAGGAGACGAGCTTGCCCCCCTGGGGTCCCCGCTGTCATCATCAAAGTCGACAGGTTTCCAGCCGGTGAGGTCTGATGAGCTGGCCTCAGTGTGTGCCCAAGGTCAGCACAAACCACAGGAAACTGTCAGTACCCAGCACGAGGCAGGGGAGGCAAAGGGTGGAGGAAAGGGGTGGGGGGTGAGAGGAAGGAAGGTCCCTGTGTGCCCAGCACCTTCTGGGATGCTTCTTGTCCCACCTCTCCCCTGAGCCTAACCACTCTCTGCCTGTAGTTGTGACATTTACACACAGATTTGATCTCCCTTTGAGACATCAAGGTCCCTGCAGGGTGGGATTCTCTGATGGGTCTTTGTTGCTCCCTCCTCTCGCCTAGCATAGAGCAAGCTCTCAGCCAACATGCGTGCAGTGAAATAAAAAGCAGAGACTCCTCTGGTTGTCTAGTAACTAAGACTCTGTGCTTCCAATGCAGGGGGCCTGGATTTCATCCCTGGTCAGGGAACTTCCCTGGTGGCTCAGACAGTAAAGCGTCTGCCTACAATGCGGGAGACCCAGGTTCAATACCTGGGTCGGGAAGATCTCCTGGAGAAGGAAATGGCAACCCACTCCAGTGTTCTTGCCTGGAAAATCCCATGGACAGAGGAGCCTGGTTACAGTCTACAGACCCCAGTCCATGGGGTCCCAGAGTCGGACACGACTGAGCGACTTCACTTTCACTTTCTTTCAGGAAGCTAGATCCCATTTGCCACAGCTAAGACCCCGAACAGCCTAATTAATTAATTAAAAAATTTTTTTTGGTGGACTTCCCTGTGACTCAGTGCTAAAGAATCTGCTTGCCAATGCAGGAGACACGGGTTTGATCTCTGACCCCGGGAGATCCCACATGCCTGGAGCCACTGAGCCCGTGCGTCACAACTATTGCGCCTGTGTTCTAGAGCCCGGGAGCCGCAGCTGCTGAGGCCCAGGCACCCTGTGCTCCACAGCAAGAGAGGCCCCGCAGTGAGAAACCCGCCCCCCAACTAGAGAAAAGCCCCTGCAGCAGCAAAGACCCAGCACCACCCAAAATAAATAAAGACAAAATAACAGAGTCAGGACTTCCCTGGCAGTCCAGTGGTTAACATTCTGTGCTTCTGATGCAGGGGGCACGGGTTCGATCCCTGGTCAGGGGAAGATCCCGAATGTTGTACGATGCAGCCAAAAAAACCCAAGCGCAGCCTCCAAAGAGCTAACGAGAGGCTCTGGCTGCAACATCAGCCGCTTAGTAACCAGAAGGGTTCATCTGGCTCAATGTGCAGCCTGGGCAGGGGTCCCCACCCTCTCAGGTCCCCAAGGGATCCCTCTGTAGCTAGGAGTGTGAGTGTGCTTAGTGAGGACCCACCTTTCCATGAGCAGACGCTTTCTTTGACTGGACCCCCAGAGGTAAAAGGGAGTTGTCATGAGGGTTAAATAAAGCAGCAGCCCTCCACTCTCTCTCCCCTCAATTCACAGCATCTGTCGCTAGCTGTAATTGATACGTGGTTGGCTGATAGGCTGATGGTTTGCCGGTTATCTGGTTCACCTGATTAATCAAAACCTCCCGAGTGCAGTGAATCTCACCTGTTTTGCTCACGGCTCTATCCCCGGCACAGACAGTGCCTGATGTATAGTAGGTGCTCAGTAAATAATTGTTTGTTAATTAACATGAGAAACACTATAAGATGCTTTGGAGGGATTCTGGCACATTCTAGGCATCTATTAAACAATATGATAATTATTGTTAATACAAAAAAGATAAATTAACTATATAATATTATACCATGTAAAGCACGTAGTGTATAATAAAACTGTATATGACAAGGTACAAAAATTATGACAGAGCTTATCTATCTAAAGGAATAATGCCCAGTGACTAGTATAGGCAGTATGTATAGCATTCTAAAGTTTAGGAAGTTCTTTGCACATCTTAGTTCATTTTATCCTAGCATTTCTACAATGTGGATGACATTATTCCCCACATTTTATAGGCAAAGAAATGACCCTTGAACAGGTTTAAATGACCTGGTCAAAAATCACACGTAATTAACAAAAGGAGAAACTGATGAAGAACTGAATTTTAAAGCCTGTGCTCTTCCAGAGACATCAGAGAGCTATGGGTCTTAGAAGCGCAAAGATGATGGTGACCACTGGCTTAACCTCTGATGCTTCATCAGGCTCGGAGGTTCCTACAGTTTCCTCTTTCTTTAAACACCATCCTTTGTCCTGCTCAGAACTGGAGGGCTGCCTGCGGGTGCCTTCATTCTCAGAGACAACCCCTTGGCTGTAAGCTTCTCTTCTCCAACTTCCTCAGATGCAAGGTGCCCAGTTTCCTCAAGGACTCACATGTGTCTTATTCTTTTATGCCTCAGGACCTTTGCACATACTATATCCCTTGTCTGCAACAGAGAAAAACCCAGAGCTTCAGAATAGCATTATTACTTCATCTTAGTGAACCTGTGTCCTTGATGATAAAACGGTCATCTGGATGCTCAGGTTACACTGAGAGTTAAATGAGATAATGTCTATAAGTGCCTGGTCCAGAGCCTGGAGCAGATCAAGTGCCCACTAATGATGACTTATGAACTCTACGCTTCCTCCAAGGACCAGGTCAATGCCACCTCCTCCATGAAATACTCTCTCTCTCCTTCCCTAGTCAAGGATCATCTCCTGCTTACTGTGTGTTCTTACTGGATGTTGTTTGAAATGATAACTCATCTAGTTTTCTTTGTCACCCACTGGGCTGAAGGCCAGAGACAAATTCGCTTTAACTTTTATGTCCCTGGGTTGTGGGTGATAGTAAGTGTTCACTAAATATTCATTGAACACACCAATGGAAAGAATAATCCTACTCATGGTCTTGCTTCTTGCAAGTGTGGAAAGTTCTGTCCACTTCTCAACCTCTAGGCCAGGGCTCATCTGTGAACCAGGAACTGCCTGGAGGGATTTGACTTTAATCTGCAGGCAGGCAGGACTCCTCAATTTAAGCAATCATTCTCATGTTTCCAAAGAGACTGATCCATGCTTTCGTTTCTCTGCTTCCCCAGTGACTTGCAAGATGATTTTATCTCACCCTGCGGTGCTTGCAGACAGGTCATGAGAGAGGTAAGCAACTTCCCTTTCTTTCTGGAATGGATCTCCCAGACTCTTCCCTGTTCTTCCGGGCCCCGGGAGCCAAGCCAGGCCAAGTAAAGAGACACAGCGACTTTCCTATTAGCTGGGTTGGCTGACTCCTAAGGCCTTCACAAGCTTGCATGAATCACTGGAAATTATTCTTTCATTCAACAAATACTTACTGAGTGAGTGTCTGTTCTGTGCTAGGCATTGACCTTGCTCTGGCGAGACAGCGGTGAAAAGACAGGCCAAGCCCTACACTCATAGACATTATAGTCTAGTGTAGAAGACAGACAAATAAGGAGCAAAATAAATCAACAGTTAGAGTTGCTGAGAGTGATGAGGGCTACTGGGGAAAAAAATGCAGAAGAAAGGAGTTGAGAGTGACAGAAGGTGGAGCTGACTCTACGTCAGAGTCAAAGGTCAGCAAACAACAGCCCACAGGCAAATCCAGACTTCTGCTTGTTGTAAATAGAGTTTCTGGCATGCATCCACACACACCAATTCACACATTCCCTGTGGCTGTTTGGGTCCTACCACGGGAGAGAGAGGGGTTACAACAGGGACCTAATGGCCCGCAAGGCATAAAATATTTACTATCTGGCCCTTTATGGGAAAAAGTTTGCCAACCCCTGCTTTTAAATGGCCGGGAAGGGCCTCTCTTTGAAGATAACATTTGATCAGAAATAAGGAGAAAAGGTGAGGCAGACCAAGATCTCGAGATGTGCAGGTGGAGGAAGCAGCAAGTTTAATGCCCACACGCTTGGTGAGTTGCATGAGCAGTATGAAAGCCAAAGAGGCTAGAACACGGGGCAGGGCTTGGGGGGTGGTGACGGGTGAAGACGGAGAGGCGATCAGGGGCGCATCACGCAGGCTCTAGTAGTCCGTGCATAGGGGGTATATTTCATCCAGGAATAAAGGGAACGGAATCGTATGCTTAAAAATGGTCAAAATGATACATCTTATGTATATTTCGTGATATTAAAACACAAGTTGGGGGAAGAAAAGAATAAAGGGAATTCAGTGGCTATTCTTAAGAAGAGACTCAAAGGATATGATGTACTTTTTACAAAGATCTTGGTTGGAAGCCTTCAGTTTCAACTCTAAAAATCAAGGGGCTGAATTCAATCCTTTCTTCTGAATCTGGGCTCAGTGAGGTTTTTGATGTGTATACGTACATTTGAGGAAGAGGGATGTCAATAGCTCTGGTGGACTCTCAAAGGGGCCTGTGCCTGCCAGAGCCCCCAAAGGCTAAAGCCACCAACTTGAAGAGTCCCCAGGCCTTGAGCTCTAGACATCCTCGACCCCTCTAAATACAGCATCTCATTTAATCCCCACGCCCCGCCTGGAGGGAAGTGTGGGTCGTTACCCTCATTTGTCAGAGAAGCAAGTGACCTGCAGAAGGACACACAGCCAGCCCGTCAGTGGCAAGCTGGCACTCACTATAGCCATTCCGGCCGACAGCAAAGCCCACACTCCCCTCGTAAAGGCCCCTTCCCTCCCTTTGCTGCTAAGTCACTTCAGTCGTGTCCGATTCTGTGTGACCCCATAGACGGCAGCCCACCAGGCTCCCCCGTCCCTGGGATTCTCCAGGCAAGAACACTGGAGTGGGTTGCCATTTCCTTCTCCAATGCATGAAAGAGAAAAGTGAAAGTGAAGTCGCTCAGTCTGTCCGACTGTTAGCGACCCCATGGACTGCAGCCCACCAGGCTACTCCGTCCATTGGATTTTCCAGGCAAGAGTACTGGGGTGGGGTGCCATATTTTTGGCCACAGTGGAGATAAATTGATGCTCTGCAGAATCGGAGGGGCTTGTTCCATGGGGGCTTCTGCTTTGGGAGCTGCTGAAATTTGGGGGGAGGCGGGGGGGGACGGTGTTTCAGTTTTGCTGTTGTGTCTTGGGGGGTTACTAGCATCTCTAGAACACAGACATCTTCATCCTCCTGCTGCTCGCCAGGCCTGCAAATAGGCACAGTTAGCAGGACTCATTTCCCAAATCTAAATGAAAAGTGCCACTAGGAAGGCTCTGAATTCTCATTAGGGACTTCATTCACCCCTGGTTAGAGGGGCGCAAATGGCCGCCCAGCACCATGGCGTGTCCCAGGCCACAGACAGCAGGCACATCAGGATGCCTCTCCCTGACTCCCCAGGCCCTGCCTCCATCTAATCGTCTAATCAATCGCTCAAGGCTGTTTTCTCCACGCAGATCAGATGTTGGCAAATGAGAGATGGCGAATGGAAAAGCTGAAGGAGAGAGAAGCAAAAGGGAAACCAAAATGCAAATAATAAGCTGAAGCTTGGGGGCTGGAGGCCTGGCACTTAAACATGCCTCCACTCAACTTTCATCCACACCCTCAGGCAGAGCCCGCCAAGCAGAAAAATTTCCTTCCTTAAAACATTAGCTTAAAAAAAAAAAGCTTTAAAAAGACGGATTGTGCCCGATAATAACTTGGTGATTCAGGCTGAAGCATCAACAGCAGGCTGCAGACCTGAGCAGTCACTAGGAACCGCTAGTTGTCAGTAAAAACAGCTTCCACTGGGTATTTGCTGTGTGCCAGGCACTGCGTGCAGGCCCTTTCCACCTATTGCCTCCAGTACTCGTGGCATCTGACCAGGCAGAGCCTCAGGCTGTTGCCTGCAGCTCCCCAGGATACTCTCCATTACACTGCTGACTTAACTCTCCACCCGGGACACCTATCTTCCTGCCTGATAAGTCTCTAAAGCCAGACAGTGAGACCCAAAGAGTTTCATCATTTGCCCCATGTTACTCTGCAAAGCCTCAGTTTTCTTATCCATAAAATGGGACTAATATCCACCTGCCTCAAAGGGAGGATGATGCAATCCTGCATGTTCATTGTACAGTATTGCAGCCCCAAGGGAGGAAGATATGAGGTGTTGTTTGTCACAACAGGAGGGGCTCTGGGCCCAGGAGTTAGATATTGTTCTCATAAAGCCCTATTGTTGTTCAGTTGCTAAGTTGCATCAGACTTTCTGTGACCCCATGACTGCAGCACGCCAGGCTTCCCTGTCCTTCCCTGTCTCCCAGAGTTTGCTCAGACTCATGTCCATTGAGTCGGTGATGCTATCTAGCCATTTCATCCTCTGCCACCCACTTCGCCTTTTGCCTTCAACCTTTCCCAGCTTCAGGGTCTTTTCCAGTGAGTCAGTTCTTCATATCAGGTGGCCAAAGTATTGAGTCCTAATCACAGAACAGAGCATTTACTGCTCCTTAGCAATGTGCCAAGCACTGTGCTAACTGCTTATGCCATCTTTCACTCCTCCCTCAGGCCCTATCAACCAGGTATGATCATTATCATTCCCATTTTACAGGTGAGAAAACTGAGGCACAGAGAGGCACATTAGACAGTAAGAGGCACTCAACCCAGGCCAGACTCAAGCCAGGGCAGCCCTCAGCCCTCAGCCACACCGCCTCCCTCACGCTGGCTTTGCCTCTTTTCCAGTTTGGCACCGACTGGGCTGTCTACATGACCAAGCTGGACGGCACGTATGTTGTCAGGACAGTCCGGGAGCTGCTGCCTGAATCTTTTGGGCCCGAAGACCTGCAGAAGATCCAGTGAGGGATGGAGAGCACTCCTGCCCAGGAGCCCCGTGTTCCTCCACGCGCCAAAGGGAGGACCACCTGGAGGACTTCATGAAGACATTCTCCCAGACCTGGGGACGCCTGCCAGGCGGGCCCCACCCCCCCAGGCACTGGGCGGGGACTATTTGTCCAGTTAACACTGGAGCACCAGGTTTCTACTGAAGGGATTCAGGGTTTCCATTCCAGCCCCTCCTTGCAACCCGCCTCATCCTCCCCCCAACTCAGGGCACCCTGTCCCTCTCTTTCCTTCCCGTGGGCCCTCTTTCAAATTCCAACCTAGTCTGGACTGCTTTGCCATCTGCCTTCCCAAGGTTCTGTCCCGCTCTGGGTGACTTTTCTAATGATAAACATCACAAAACATTCCAGAGAGGCATTTGGCTCCATCTCAATCCTTGCTGTAGCTCTCAGGAGCGGCAGTTTTTATATTAAATAGAAAGACCTGGACTCTTTCTGCCAGGAAAAGAATCAGGCGCCTTGGAACTGTGTAGCTGGTGTGGAGAGATGAGTCTTTAAGTCTCTCGTTCATGCCTTCTTCCGCTGGGCGGCCGCTGGGCTGGGTCTTACTGCGAACGGCCATTTCTAGACTCTGTTCTGGGCCAAGTCAGACCTGGGCCCTGCAGGCCGTCACCACCACCCCCAAGTATAAAGGGGGGTGCTGTTTGTCTAGATGGTAAAGCAAACATCTCTACGAGGACCTACTGTGTGTCCAGTGTTTTTACCTGGATTATTTTGTATTTAAAGTACTCAGTAAAGTAGTTATCTCCCCCTTCTTACAGTTGGGGGCCCTGGGCCTCAGAGAAGTTGAATAACTTGCTTTAGGACCCCAGCAAAGTTTAAACCAAAATCCAGGTCCCATCACTTCCCCTTTGTAAGGTATAGTTTGGGCCGAGGCAGAAAAGGAAAGATGACCTCAACGGAAGTAGGTTGCCTTTATTCAGGCAAGGAGGGGCGACAGTTGACCAGGCTGAGCCCCAAGAGGGATCAGGAAGGCTCCATATTTATAGGGAGGTTTGTGGAAGCGATAAGGGAAACGTTAATCAGGCAGGATGTTTTGGGTATTCTTTAGTTGAGGTGGCATTTGTAGTTGGGCAGGGGGTGATAAGTCTTCTGGGCAGGTATAGGGGGTGGAAGGTTTCTGGACGGGGGGTGATAAGTCCCAGATAGATACAACCAGCCTGGAGCATCAGGGCGGGAATCTAAAGTTCTGTTTTGTTTTCTCCGAAGTTAGATGATTCAGCAAGGGCCTTTGAGACTGTTGTTTTCTTTTCTAGGCCCAAAGACTCCTTCACCCCTAGGATCTAGAAACAGTGCCTGCTCTTTGCCATGTGCTATGATGTAGCAAACCTGGAATCTGAACCAGGTCTGACTCTGAGTGTCTTTTTCCACTTTTCCCGCAGCTGATGTCTGGCTGCCTTTATTTACTGAGTCTTTTCTATATGCCAAATACTGCAGAGAAAGATATATAAGAAACAGTCTCTGCCTTTGAGGAATTTGCAATCTGATAGGGAGAGAGGTATAAACAGGACTCACGCTCAGAAATACACACTGTGATCTAGGCTGGTAGCAAGTGCAGGGGGGCAGCACGCTGCCTTCTGGGGAGTGAAGAGGGTCAGAGAGGGAGTCTGTTTCGTTGGTGCAGTTAGGAAGGTGAGGACTGAAAAGGGAAGGAGCTGGGCTGGCTCTGTAAAGGGGGCTGACAGCTCTGGGTGTCCTCCCTGGAGGAACTGACCTTGGGGCCAGCCTTTATTCTTTGCGGTAAGAATACAGCGTGGGTTTCCTGTTTCACCCCTTCCCTGGGAGTCCTTTCTTTTGAGATCAGAGCATCTGCAGGGATTACTGGTACATGTGTGCTAAGTCATTTCCATCGTGTCTGACTCTTGGTGACCCCATGGACTGTAGCCCACCAGGCTCCTCTATCCATGGGATTCTCCAGGCAAGAATACTGGAGTGGGTTGCCATGCCCATCTCCAGGGGATCTTCCCAATCCAGGGATAGAAGGTGAGGACTGAAAAGGGAAGGAGCTGGGCTGGCTCTGTAAAGGGGGCTGACAGCTCTGGGTGTCCCCCCTGGAGGAACTGACCTTGGGGCCAGCCTTTATTCTTTGCGGTAAGAATACAGCGTGGATTTCCTGTTTCACCCCTTCCCTGGGAGTCCTTTCTTTTGAGATCAGAGCATCTGCAGGGATTACTGGTATATGTGTGCTAAGTCATTTCCATCGTGTCTGACTCTTGGTGACCCCATGGACTGTAGCCCACCAGGCTCCTCTATCCATGGGATTCTCCAGGCAAGAATACTGGAGTGGGTTGCCATGCCCATCTCCAGGGGATCTTCCCAATCCAGGGATCGAACCCGTGTCTTTTACACCTGCCTATATTGGCAAGCTAGTTCTTTACCACTAGCGCCACCTAGGAAGCCCTAGGTGGTAAGACTGTCTGGTAAGACTGGCTTTTCCATTACCCACCCAGACTTACCTGCTGCCATCTCGAAAGACAGAAAAGTAATATTTCCAACATTCTGCATGATGCAAGACTGCACCCTGCCTTTCTCTAGAAATGGTTGCCGAGAACTTCAGCATGTTCTCAACCAGGAGAAGTGAAGAAAGAGAAGAGAGGGAGCAGGAAGAAAACAGGCCAAGACATTAACATCAGTTAAAATTCTGATTGATGGGAATCTAGAGTAGTGGGCTATTTTCCTTTGTTCATATCTAGATTTTTTAAATTCCCCAAATATTTCTTTTTCATTTAACAAAAACAACAAAAAGATGGTATGGCATAATGGAGTTAAACAGCCTCCAAGCCATGTGACCACCAAACTGTGTAATTTCATTACCCTAGTCTCAATTTCCTCATCTGTAAATCAGCGGTGACAGCTCGCAGGGAAAGCATTGTCTATGGAACTTGGGTTTCTCTTACCTTGGGCGTTGGGTATCTCTTCACGGCTGCTCCAGCAAAGCACAGCCGCTGCCCCTTACCTTGGACGAAGGGTATCTCCTCACCACCGCCCTTCCTGACCTTCAACGTGGGTAGCTCCTCTAGGCCCTCCTGTGCCCGCACAGCCACCGCTCCTTGGATGTGGGTCGCTCTTCCCGGCCGCCGCCCCTGGCCTCGGGCGCGAGGTTGCTCCTCCCAGCCGCTGACCCTGGCCTCATACACAGGGTGGCTCCTCCAGACTGTCGCCCCTGACCTCGGACGTGGGGTGGCTCCTCTCGGCTGTTCCTGCGCTGTCACAGCCTGGCACTCTCGGCCGCTGCCCCTGACCTCAGACGCGGGGTGGCTCCTCTCGGCCGTTCCTGCGCTGTCACAGCCTGGCACTCTTGGCCGCTGCCCCTGACCTCGGACGCGGGGTGGCTCCTCTCGGCTGCACTCAGTGTGCCAGCCATCGCAGCGGCTTGCGCTCTGTAAAGTCTTGATTGGTTTGACTTCAACTAACAAGAGTTGGGGGAAAAGGCTTGTCTTGTTAGCCTTTGGGAAAGTGAAATATGTAAATCACTTGTATAACTTAAGCACTTGCTATTTATTCCAGGCAATTAAAGTTTTGTTTTATTTCTTGACTATAAATTGTGTTTTACATTTTAACATTCTATAGTAAACACAGAGCTGTCCTTAAGAAGTATAACATTAAAAGCATGAAATAAATAAGAAAGCAAGAGAAGAAACAGCAAATATTTTGCTAAGTAAAATTTTGAAATTCTATTTTATCTAACTGAACACAGACTGAAACAAGTATTTCTAGGAAGTACATCAAAGGGGCAAAATGTTTTTCTATAAGAACTAACAGAAGCAAACAAACAACACCCAAGGCCAAACTAAACAGATAGCAAATATAAAGAAGAAGCTATCACGAGAGGAAATGCATCAGGAAATTAAGTACATAGACGTGTCCAACTTTCAAAGATGTTAATTAAAAGAAACATGAGATGCTTTTCTCACTTATCACACTGGCCATATTTTTTTTAATGAAAATAATCAATAATTAGAAAAATTCAGCAGGCACTCATATATTTGTGTTAAGAGTATACAGTGTTATAGGTAATGTTTTAGAAAATGTATATCTGAGCTTTAAAAATGTCCAAAGACAGAATTCCTAATGTCAATTTTGAAGGTGGTCATGTATGGATGTGAGAGTTGGACTGTGAAGAAGGCTGAGTGCCGAAGAATTGATGCTTTTGAACTGTGGTGTTGGAGAAGACTCTTGAGAGTCCCTTGGACTGCAAGGAGATCCAACCAGTCCATTCTGAAGGAGATCAGCCCTGGGATTTCTTTGGAAGGAATGATCCTAAAGCTGAAACTCCAGTACTCTGGCCACCTCATGAGAAGAGTTGACTCATTGGAAAAGACTGTGATGCTGGGAGGGATTGGAGGCAGGAGGAGAACAGGAGGACTGCGGATGAGATGGCTGGATGGCATCACTGACTCAATGGATGTGAGTCTGAATGAACTCCGGGAGCTGGTGATGAACAGGGAGGCCTGGCGTGCTGTGATTCATGGGGTCACAAAGAGTCGGACATGACTGAGCAACTGAACTGAATTCTGTAAAAACAGTACAAAGCCCAGAAAAACCTCTACATGCAAACATCCAAATATGTTCTTTTCATCCAAAGTACTTAAAGGGGATGTTTGAATTTTAAAAACTGACACATAGTAGTCTACAATTTTAAAACAATAGCTAAACACAAGGAGAAAATATAAAGTGGCATATCAAGAATTTCCCTGTGGTCCCTGTCCTTCAGGAATCTACAATATAATGGAAGGGGACAAAGCACATACTGGAAAAGTCTTGAGAACAATGTGATATCATATTTAATAAAAACTTGTGAATAATATAAAAAGCAAAAAATGGATGTTACAGAAAAGCAAAGTAAAATAACAGACTAGTCTGAATTTTTCTTTTATATCTATTTTATAATACTGAAAGTAATTGAAGGCTATTGCAAAAACTTTGAATAATACAGGATAAAGTAAATCAAAGAATATAAAATTATCTCAATTTCTTTCAATTTTGTTTAATTTCTTCTTTTCTCATTGTGTCTAATCATTTTTTTCCTTCAACAAATACATCTTTTTGTTTTTAAACTTTGACTCCATGAGATGAGACCTGGGAGAGAGTAACTAGATACTCATGTAATAACAAGCAAAGGATCTTTCTAATTTGCCTGTGATTATGTCATTTACACTCCATTCAAGAATCTAACTGATATTTTTAAAGATAACCCACATTATAAATACATAAGTCCACTACAGATGAATTATTTCCATTCCAAAAGTGTGCTCATAAGTCTAATACATTCGTTAAGTCCAACAAAGTTAGCTTAGGTACCCAACTAACACAATCAGATATATAGTACTGTACTATAATAGGTTCATTATACTTTTCACACAATTGATTAAAAAAATTTTTTTAATTAATCTTACAGAATAGTACCTTGAAAAATATGGTAGTGCCAGCTTCACTGCTGCTGCTATTATGCTTGCTTCTGGTAATCCTGGGCTTGAAATGAAGATATTATGCTACTGCACTCTACGTAGTATTATACAATAAAGTACACAAAAGCACTACCACCTGTAGAGGATGCATGCATGTGGCAATCCATCCCAGACACGTGAACTAACTTATGTAACTGGACGTGTGAATGCACATTCACATCTTTGAAAGTTGACAGCTTGAAGTTTCATATATAGGGAACTTATTGTATGCATTTTCAAGGGCAGAGTCTGTCTAGACAGCATCTATTTTAGTCAAACTCTTTGAATTAACCATTGGAAAATCAAGTGAATTTTAGTTGAGACTGAGTTCCCAAACCTGAGTCTTTGGGGTATCTAGCACAAGAGGTCAGACCTCCTATTCCTACTAAGGGTTACATAAAGAGTCGGCTCCTTGGGTTCAAGTCCTAAGTTTTGTGATCTTAGACATGTTATCTAAATCATCAGTGCCCTCAGTGCACTCGTAAGTGTGCATGTATAAAATGGGATGACAATAAAAGAAACATTCACAAGGTCATCATGGAGATTAAATGACATAATTTGTAAAAGCACTTTCCTAAGTGCCTACCCCCTAATAAAATATATATTACTGGTTATTATAATGATTACTTTTAATCTCAAACTTTTCTCCTCCATGATGTTTCACAGCATTTAGAGCAGTTCATTTTCCTTTTAAAAATAGCTAATACTCTGTGTTACTCTGATGTCCCCTCTCCTAGCCACTAAGAAGTTCATCTGGGTTTGGTCAGGGAGTGATTGAGGTAGCTGAAGGAGGGTGGTTTGGATCCAGTGCCTTCTTCACATCCCAGCTTCCCCATTTATAAACTCTAGGACTTGGTAACATTAACTACTCTGAGCTTCACAAATCTCATAAAGAGAGAATACCAAGACTGACCTTAGAGGGCTGTCAGGACTACTAAATGAGACACCCCGAAGATGTCTAGCACATTGCCCACCATGTAAGAGATGCTCGGGAAATAGCACCCTGAATCAGAGGATGGAAGCGGTGCCCCAGAAGTCATAACCTGCTAAGTGTCTGGCAACAGGGACACTCATTTAAATGTCCTTCATTCTTTACTCTTTTTTTTTCCCTGGGATTTAAAACCGTGTTTAAATGATTTTGTGATTTATTAGCAGTGCTAGTGATGCTTAACAATTGATTCACTCTTCCCTGTAATTAGTTGGAGTGATTAGAAAAAGCGTTCCTATTACTGTAAAGTTTGATTTGTAACAATCCTGTTAGACCCAGAGGGAGGGAGTTGAGAAGAGGTCAGTGCCTTCCAATAATGAATACACACTCTCCCATGCAGGAGTAGTGTGCCTTTTTTGAGGAGGGTATTTCGAATTTAGACATTATTGACTAGTGACTCTTTGCCAGCAAGGCTTTAACTTTCAAATTAAAAGAGCCAAAATCTATACCAGCATCTCCCCAAATACATTCTGTGGACTATTCAACCCCACCCCCACCATGGAATACTCCATAGAGAAGGGAGTGGGTCTTATGTTCAAATAACTTTGGAAGAATTATGTGAACTAGCACCCTTGAGGATTCACAATGCACAAGACATCCCATTTATTTAACATTGGGAGAATCTGAATAAAGACCATTATTTACAGAAATGAATCTTTGTCCCTGCCAATTAATATTTCTTAATGTGATGAAGAATTAACATAAGCCAAAAACTGCCTAGGAATTCTTATCTGTAGAGACAGAAAGAAATATTATATAGAGATATATATAAACTATATTAAAAGTTTCAGATAAAATAGAATGTGCTTATGCTGGTTATAATAAGTGACTACCTTCAGTTCAGTTCAGTCGCTCAGTCGTGTCCGACTCTTTGCGACCCCATGAATCGCAGCACGCCAGGCCTCCCTGTCCATCACCATCTCCCGGAGTTCACTCAGACTCAGGTCCATCGAGTCCATGATGCCATCCAGCCATCTCATCCTCGGTCGTCCCCTTCTCCTCCCGCCCCCAATCCCTCCCAGCATCAGAGTCTTTTCCAATGAGTCAACTCTTTGCATGAGGTGGCCAAAGTACTGGAGTTTCAGCTTTAGCATCATTCCTTCCAAAGAAATCCCAGGGTTGATCTCCTTCAGAATGGACTGGTTGGATCTCCTTGCAGTCCTTAAGAAGGGTTTTATATTGGAGATATACTCTAAATAATGGTGCGAGTTGTCTTGCTCACTTAACCCACTCTCTTTAACTGCCTTCCTCATCCTGCCTGCTCAATGAACCCATGGTGTCAGCTATTAAATGGATGGTGAATGGACAACAACAGAAGCATTTCTGTCTCTACAACTATGTCTTTTTTGAAATAGTAAAGTATGAATTTTTATTCTTAAGTCCATACTTTCTAGTTTCTATTCATTTTAAGACATTCTGTTTAAGAGGTGAGGGGGAGATGGGATCCCTTAATAATTAGAATATTTGCATCAATGATAATCTAAAGTTATTGTCATTGTGTAGAAGACCAGAAGCATGTACAGAACAAAGGAAGATTGATTTTCCAAACTTTATCCTTCCCTAACCCCACCCCAGTACTCTTGCCTGGAAAATCCAATGGACGGAGTAGCCTGGTGGGCTGCAGTCCATGGGGTCGCTAACAGTCAGACAGACTGAGCGACTTCACTTTCACTTTTCTCTTTCATGCACTGGAGAAGGAAATGGCAACCCACTCCAGTGTTCTTGCCTGGAGAATCCCAGGGATGGGGAAGCCTGGTGGGCTGCCGTCTATGGGGTCACACAGAGTCGGACACGACTGAAGTGACTTAGCAGCAGCAGTAACAGCATCCTTTGCAACAAGCCTCATTAAATAAATGAATTGGAACTTTGTTCCTCAGCTCAAATATAAATAGTAGTCACCGTTCAGTTGCTAAGTTGTGTTTGACTCTTTGTGACCCCATGGACTCCAGCACACCAGTCTTCCCAGTCCTTCACTGTCTCCTGGAGTTTGCTTAAATTCTTGTCCTTTGAGGCAGTGATGTTATCTAACCATCTTTTCTTCTGCTGACTCTTTCTCCTCTTGCCCTCAATCTTCCCCAGCGTCAGGTTCTTTTCTAATGAGTCAGCTCTTTGCATCAAGTGGCCAAAGTATTGGAGTTTCAGTTTCAGGATCAGTCCTTTCAATGAATATTCAGGGTTGATTTCCCTCAGGACTGACTACTTTGAGCTCCTTGTTGTCCAAGGCAGGTAAATTTACTGTGTGCCGAGATAAATAACTACACATAACAAGCTCAGGATGCTGCTTGGGCAATAGGCCAAGGTGATTTATTCCTTCTTTCTTCTATCCATCCTTCCTTCTTTTTAAAGCTAAAGTTTATTTGAATTAATATTTTTATCAGCTGTCAAACATAAGCTTGAACCAGGTGAGATATAGCTGGCACAAATCCTGTGATTTTGAAGAGCACCATAGATGGGCCCTTCACACTGCAAAGGTTTCCAAGCCACACCAAAGTAGTTGTCAGGTTGTCTGTGTTACTACCTTTAAAGGGCTTCCTTTTGACATTAGTGAATATAAGATATTTATTTATTCTCTGTTTTATACTGAATATAAGACATTTATTTTTCTGATTAAAAAAACAAAGTTCATTTCTGGAAGAGAAAATGATCAGTTATTCTTGTTCATAAGCAGAGAGCTTTAAATCATATAGACTGGTGTAGCTCTCACACTACCAAAGCATGTTCATCCCTCCTCTGTCTTAAGTAAGACAAACACCTTTTAATCTTATGGATAGAAGCACCCTGACATTAAAAAGCCAATTAGCGAATTCACTGGTGAGACTGAGAAGACAGCAATGAACAGAAATATTAAATGGATGATTATATAGATATATAGAAAGAGCATGCATATATATATATATATATATCAGTTAAATTCAGTTGCTCAGTCATATCCAACTCTTTGTAACCCCATGGACTGCAGCACACCAAGTTTCCCTCAGGTAGTGGTTGAGAGCCTCGAACAAGTTTGAGTACAGACAGCTTAACCACTACGGTAGGTTGGTAGAGTAGGAGAGAACAGGGGAAGAAGAGGACGGAAGTTAGAAAGGGTTGTAGTCTCAGTAAAGGTTACTCGGTCGAGAAGTGTATTCCACCGGTTTCATAAGGAGTTTCAGCTTCAGTATCAGTCCTTCCAATGAATTCCAATGAATCCTTTAGGATTGACTCATTTAATATCCTTGCAGTCCAAGGGATTCTCAAGAGTCTTCTCCAATACCACAGTTCAAAAGCATCAATTCTTCGGTGCTCAGCTTTCTTCATAGTCCAGCTCTCACTTTTGATTAGATGGACCTTTGTTGGCAAAGTAATGTCTCTACTTCTTAATACACTGTCTAGGTTGATCATAGCTTTTCTTCCAAGGAGCAAGCATCTTTTAATTTCATGGTTGCAGTCACCATGCAGTGATTTTGGACTCCCCCAAAATAAAGTCTCACACTGTTTCCATTGTTTCCCCATCTACTTGCCATGAAGTGATGGGACCAGATGCCATAATTTCATTTTTTGAATGTTGATTTTTAAGCCAACTTTTTCACTTTCTTCTCTCACTTTCATCAAGAGGCTTTTTAGTTCTTCTTCACTTTCTGCCATAAAGGTGGTGTCATCTGCATATCTGAGGTTATTGATATATCTCCAGCAATCTTGATTTCAGCTTGTACTTCAAACAGCCTGCCATTTTGCATGATGTAGTCTGCATAGAAGTTAAATAAGCAGGGAGACAATATACAGCCTTGACGTACTCCTTTCCCTATTTGGAACAGTCTGCTGTTCCATGTCCAGTTGTAACTGTTGCTTTTTGACCTCCATGCAGATTTCTCAAGAGGCAGGTAAGGTGGTCTGGTATTCTCATCTCTTTAAGAATTTGCTACATTACGTTGTGATCCATGCAGTCAAGGGCTTTGATATAGTCAATGAAGTACATGTTTTTCTGGAACTCTTTTGCTTATTCAATGATCCAATGGACGCTGGCAATTTGATTTCTGGTTCCTCTGCCTTTTCTGAATCCAGCTTGAACATCTGGAATTTCATGGTTCATGTACTGTTAAAGCCTGGCTTGGAGTATTTTGAGCATTACTTTGCTAGCATTATGTGGTAGCTTCAATATTCTTTGGTATTGCCTTTTTTGGGATTGGAATGTAAACTGACCTTTAGATGAGCTATATATATGTAAGAAAGAGCAATATTGCATGGGAACCTGGAATGTCAGGTCCATGAATCAAGGCAAATCAGAAGTGGTCAAACAAGAGATGGCAAGGGTGACCCTGGGTCGAGAAGATCCCCTGGAGTAGAAAATGGCAACCCACTCCAGAATTCTTGCCTGGAAAATCTCATGGACAGAGGAGCTTGGTGGGCTACAGTTCATGGGGTCGGATAAAACTGAGCACACATGCACTGCACTTATTTCTGTTATTATTATGTCAGTTTCACCTCGGATCATTAGCATTAGATCCCTGATCTAAATGATTCCAGGGACTTTCCTGGTGATCCAGTGGTTCAGACTTCACCTTCTAATGCAAGGGGTGCAAGTTCAGTCCTTGGTCTGGGAGCTGAGATTCCCACATGCCTTGCAGCCAAAAAAACAAACCATGAAAAAGATACAATATTGTAACAAATTTTAAAAATACTTTTAAAAAACGGTCCACATTTTTAAAAAATCTTTAAAAAATAAAATAAATGATTTTGTCCATCATGACAAGGGCCACCCAAGGGGAAGTAAGTGCTCTGGGGGCAAGTCGCAGGGGGAATGGAGCTAGCCTGAGAATGGGCAGGGCAATCCTAAGGAGGAGATATTTCAGCGGGGGCACAAGAAAGGTCAGCCAGTTAGGCAGCGGGATAGGAGGAGAGGCAAAGAATGAAGACTGGAGGACTAAGCCTCGTGTTCTTTTGTGGGTGCGTGCATGCTAAGTCGCTTCAGTCATGTCCAACTCTTTGCAACCCCATGGACTGTAGCCCATCAGGCTCCTCTGTCCGTGGGATTCTTCAGGCAAGAATACTGGAGTGGGTTGCCACGCCCTCCTTCAGCAGATCTTCCTGACCCAGGGATCGAACCCACATCGTTTACATCTCCTGCATCGGCAGGCAGGTTCTTTACCACTTGATGGGAACAGACTGGGGAAAGCACTTTGCAAAGGATTCCAGAAATTGTTCGAACAATGTCCCCTTGGAAGAATGACACTCATTTGGCTACAGAGAGGCTGGGATGTTTGTTTTAAATAAAAGCACTTTCATTTTGCAGTCCTGCTGTCCTGAGGGTTGTGATTTCAGAGCAGAACGTGTTCTATTGTTTAAGGCTGTCTGTGTCTTCTGGACCCTAAAGCTAAGTCCCAGATTCCTGTGGACATAAATAGAAGCATGTATATCCCTGCCGCTCTTGCCCGCTGCTGCTAGCTGCTTATGTAAACTACAAGATTCTTTAGGATTTCCTTTTGGCAGGGAGGAGGGAACAAATATGGTTCCCAGGTGCCAGGGGTACTTTGGGTGCCTATGTCTGAAATGAAGCCAGAAAATGCTGTTCAAGAATAAATAATGGAATGGCCTAATAAGTCTCACATGCATGAGTGCATGCTAAGCGCTTCAGTCGTGTCTGACTCTGTGTGACCCTATGGACAGCAGCTTGCCAGCCTCCACTGTCCATGGGATTCTCCAGGCAAGAAAGTAGGTTGCTGTGCCCTCCTCCAGAGGATCTCCCTGACCCAGGAATCAAACCCACATCTCTTACATCTAACCTGCATTAGCAGGTGGGTTCTTTACCACCAGCACTACCTGGGAAGTCCAGTAAGTCTCACACATATATAATATTTTTTATTGGATTATATGACCACAGAAAATACTTGGAAGGAATGCCTAGTCTGTTAATAGTTGTTGAAGGGTATGGGAAGGGGAAATTAAGGGAGGACAAGTTAAAAGCTCTATGACTAAATAGGAAAAAAAAAAAAGACATGATTGTGCTAGATTTCTATGGCTGTGTAACAAATTATGCCAAAATTTAGCAGCTTAGGGCAACAGAAATTTATTATCACACAGTTCCTGCAGGTCAGGAGTCTGGGATGAGTTGGGTCATCTCATAGTCTCATACAAGACTGCAGTTAAGGCATCACTGGGGCTGCAGGCTCATCTGAAGGCNACATTCAGAAAACGAAGATCATGGCATCTGGTCCCATCACTTCATGGGAAATAGATGGGGAAATTATGGAAACCATGTCAGACTTTATTTTTTTGGGCTCCAAAATCACTGCAGATGGTGACTGCAGACATGAAATTAAGAGTCTTACTCCTTGGAAGAAAAGTTATGACCAACCTGGATAGCATATTCAAAAGCAGAGACATTACTTTGCCGACTAAGGTCTGTCTAGTCAAAGCTATGGTTTTTCCTGTGGTCATGTATGGATGTGAGAGTTGGACTGTGAAGAAGGAAGAGTGCTGAAGAATGGATGCTTTTGAACTGTGGTGTTGGAGAAGACACTTGAGAGTCCCTTGGACTGCAAGGAGATCCAACCAGTCCATTCTGAAGGAGATCAGCCCTGGGATTTCTTTGGAAGGAATGATGCTAAAGCTGAAACTCCAGTACTTTGGCCACCTCATGCAAAGAGTTGACTCATTGGAAAAGACTCTGATGCTGGGAGGAATTGGGGGCAGGAAGAGAAGGGGATGACAGAGGATGAGATGGCTGGATGGCATCACGGACTCGATGGACATGAGTCTGAGTGAACTCCGGGAGTTGGTGATGGACAGGGAGGCCTGGTGTGCTGCGATTCATGGGGTCGCAAAGAGTCGGACACGACTGAGCGACTGAACTGAACTGAACTGAACTGAACTGATATATATATATATATGGCTTCCCTGGTACCTCAGCTGGTAAATAAACCACCTGTGAGGCAGGAGACCCCAGTTTGATTCCTGGGTTGGGAACATCCCCTGGAGAAGGGATAGGCTACCCACACCAGTATGCTTGTGCTTCCCTGGTGGTTCAGATGGTAAAGAATCTGCCTGCAATGAGGGAGACACGGGTTCAATGTGTATGAAATGTACCATACACAATACAAAATTCACAAAGGGAGATTTTCAGCTACTCCTCCAGTGATGGCTCCTGGACTGGGTCGGACCGTGGTTTTGCCTTAGCCAGTGGCATGCATGGGCCACAGGAGGACAGAGCACTTGCAATATCAAAATAGTTTCATGTCAGAGCCTTTGGTAGTAATGTTTTCATTGAATTGTCCCTTTTCATGCAATACATAATTATTGAGTTTCCTGACTATGTGTTGGGAGACAGCAGCAAACGAGAAAGACAAGAGTGATGATTTCAAAGCTGACCCTGGAAGGGGGAACAAACAGAGTAAATTTAATATGAGGGTCTCAAATAAAAGGGTTTCTCATGGAACCCAATTTACTTAACCCTCTTCCTCCCACCCCATTCTAGACAAAGAAAGTATTTCTCAGAACTAAAGAGCAATTTTTATCTTCAGTGCTCCTTGTTCTTTCTCTCCCAATTCCTCTCCCCATTTTTCTCCCTTTCACATACTACACATATGAATGTTCATAACTGGTATTATTTCCATATGACAATAATAATTTGGAAAATTGACATAGGGTTGCAAAATATTTTGCAATGTTAAGATATATACTTTTGCAATATTAAGATGTATACATTTTCATTGCCATTCACTCTTAATATTAAAATTTCCTAATCACTTAATCTTCTGGTTTTTTGTCTATTAACTCATTCAATCCACATAACACCTTATATGGTAGGTACTGCTACTATTCCCATTTATATGGGAACTGCAACTCAAAGCAGTTGGGTGTACTATCCAGTCCAACCCCACGGCAGAGCCAGGCTTTGTACTCAGGAAGTTTGGCCCCAGAACTTGTTCTCCTGCCCATTCCATGTAAGGTGGAACCTAATATTATTAGGGTAAAAAACTCACTTGTCCTTTTTATTTTGTCAACTTCCCTGAAGACTATTGAAAATCTTGTCAAAGCTCTGCTTTGACTCAGTAACCTGTGTCCAGAAACCCCAGTCCCATGATATCAGCCTTATGAAAGCTTATAATTCTCATCCAGATTTATGTTACAGATGTTGTAGGAAAAGAGCTTAACTGTGTTTATAAGATGCTGTTTATAATTATTTTGCCAAATGGCTTTCAAAAACTATACATACTGCCTGATTTTGAATACCCTCCCTGGCTTTTGTTGCTATTATTTAGTCACTAAGTCATGTCTGATTCTTGTGACCCCATGGACTGCAGCCCACCAGGCTCCTCTGTCCATGGGATTTCCCAGGCAAGAATATTGGAGTGGGTTGCAATTTCCTCCGCCAGAGGGTCTTCCAGACCCAGGGATCGAACTTGCATCTCCTGCTCAGGCAAACAGATTCTTTACCACTGTGCCACCTCTTTTAATAATACATTATTAACCAGGTTGTCAGGAAACTGGGAAATGACCCTCAGGTGATGAAAAGTTCT
This sequence comes from Oreotragus oreotragus, assembly GCA_006410675.1. Lineage (NCBI taxonomy): Eukaryota > Metazoa > Chordata > Mammalia > Artiodactyla > Bovidae > Oreotragus > Oreotragus oreotragus. The sequence goes on from SJYX01002654.1 coordinate 72,882, forward strand.
TATCACAGAGCCCACAGAGGGACTTGAGATGCCTAGGAATCACCTGAATTCAAATGAAAAATGTATTTAAATGTCGGTAACTCAGCACGCATGCACGTGTGCACACACACACACTCACAATCTCTCTCTCTCTCTCTCTCTCTCTCTCACACACACACACACACACACACATGCTCTAGGGCAAAGATCCACAGGTTTCAGAGGATTCCTGAAAATATCCTTAAGCTGAAAGAACATGAGAACTATTGCTCTAAGCCTGAGGACTAATTTACCATGTGGCTTTACGGAAGTAATTTTGCCACACTGTACCTCAGTTTCCACGCTTGTCAAATCACAATTTAATTCTACTCTGACAAATATTTTGAAGGGTGAAGACTGAATGATATAAAGTGTATATACATTGCATGCAAGCTCAGCCAGTAAGGCATGTGTGACTGTATCCCCTTGGACTGCAGCCCACCAGGCTTCTCTGTCTGTGGGATTTCCCAGGCAAGAATTCTGGAGTGGTTGCCATTTCCTCCTCCAGGGATCTTCCCAACCCAGGGATCAAATCTGTCTCTCCAGTGTCTCCTGCATTGGGAGGTGGAATTTTGACCACCGAGCCACCTGTACATTAGCTACTGTTATTTCTTTAGTCTTTCTCTTTAGACAGATTTTGTGAAAACTAGTCATGAAAATTCTTTTGGGCAAATGACTAAATTTCATCTGTGCAATGATTTCTGTATTTTTATTTTTTTAGATATTTTAGTATTCTGTGCTCACTGTCGATGGAAATTTATTCCAATTTGTCCCAATAGCCAAGAAAAAGTTAAATTAAGGATAAGTGAAAACAGTACATCTACCCATCAACTCTAGAAATAGATGAAGTGAACACGTAAACATCAAATTACACAGCCTCGTTCCAGGCTGATTTTCAAACCTCAGTAGGGGGTTACTTTAAGAGCACCGCAGCTTTTCTAAGGAAATAAGCAGTGCTGTGCAGTCGTGCTTCAGCACTGTACTCCAGTATCAGGACATCTCCAGAAGAGAAAGAATTTTGCCCCTAAGGAAGCAATTTTGTCCCTAAAAAGAAGGCTCCAGCAAGCACCAATGACATTGCCATGATTTCTCTCATGGTTCCGCTTCTTTGTCCATAAAAAGCATCATATGCTCACACACACACTCCAAAGCAACAAATGGCATTTAGAGGCGTTGATGGTACATTTGATAGCTTGAATTCTTAGGATTATCATCTATCTTGAATTCCCTGCAGGAAATCTGTAGTTAGGTGACATTTAGGAACAAGGTTTTAACGTGTTACTCTCCTGTGGGTGAGTGGGATGCTTCTAACAGTGGCTGGGGGAAACATGCGGCTTCTGAAATCCAGGTAACCAGGAAACAGGGAGAGCTTAATATTAATATATGTCATGTTGGTTCTGTTTTCCTAGAGAACCCTAACACAGTTTCCACAATTAGAACAATCATTTTGTGTTTCCTAGTTCAGTCTTTTTTTCTTGAATCTTTGCTATAAGGCTTATGTGGCTCAGTGGTAAAGAATCTGCCTGCCAAGTAGGAGACCTGGGTTCTATCCCTGAGTTGGGAAGATCCCCTGGAGAAGGGACCAGCTACCCACTCCAGTATCTGACCTGGAGAATTCCAGGGACTGTATAGTCCATGGGGTCACAAAGAGTTGGACATGACTGAGCAGTTGACTTTCACTGTCCTTCACTTTCTGATATATAGTCATGTAGTCCATACTACAACACCTCTAACAGGTAGCTAACTACCTCCATGTAGAAAGCTTTATCATCATTCATTTATGCATTGCCTCAAAAATTGATTAAATTTCTACTATCTGCTGGAGCACATATCTATGTGCTATGAACAAGGAACACAGCAGTGGAAAAGAATCTCTACTACAGAGAGCTGTGAATTTAGTGGAGAGACAATTAGATCAGAAATTACATTATAGCACATCTTACTTTTAACTAAACATTACTATATGTAAATCTCACTTACTGTTCTGGATTAATCTCTTTGCAATACATATAACAAGTCTAATTTATATCCCAGAGACACATCTGTTAGGTATTTGAAGACTATCACAGCTTTGTAAGTGAAAAATCCCTAATCCAGTCTTTTTTTTTTTTTAAGCATCTACTATGTGCCATGATGTGGAGATACAGCAAATTATGTATTAACACAACCCCTACAATTCAAGTAGTCATCCCTCCTTTTCTTATAGTTGTTTTAAGTCCTCCCCGCTAAATAAAGTGAAAGTGCAAGTTAGCCACTCAGTTGTGTCCAACTCTTTGTGACCCTATGGACTGTTGCCCACCAGGCCCCTGTCTATGAAATTCTCCATGCATGAATACTGAGTGGGTTGCCACTTTTTTCTCCAGGGGATCTTCCTGACCTAGGAATTGAACATGTCTCCTGCATTGCAGACAGATTCTTTACCATGTAAGCTACCAGGGAAGCATTGTGCTAAAGACTGATTTAGGAACAGAACTAAGTGACACATCTCTGGCATTAAGAAACATACAGGCCTGTGGTAGAACAAGTATAGTTACTTCATTCACCTCATTCATCATGAATTCACTGAATTAGATATATAGAATATACCTGGTTAGTCTATTTCCCTTTTCCATCACTATCCAGGATATCTAAATATATGTGAAAGTAACAATGCAGTGATGTTTACATTTATTAAAAACAGCATAAAACGAATGTCAAATACTGAGATTTGAGTGTAGAAATTACACTCAAATATAGTATTTAAAGATTTCAAACATAGTATTTGAAGATTACTAAATCCACAAAACCCACTGACCCAACCAATGGTAATTTATGCTTTATTCCTTTTCCTGGATTATTTTCTAAGACTTAGGGCTTCAGTTTATCCTGCAATGCACCACCCAACATTTTGAGGCCACACAGAAACACTAAAACTTGGAACTTGCTAAGAAAACTCGCTCAGCAAATGCTCTAGGTCAGCGCTGCCTCACAGGCTCCTCTGGCTTCAGCCTCTAACCCCTGCCTTTGGGAAAGTCAGAGAATACAACTGCTAATCTTCTTTCCACCAAAACACTACGCATTGCTTCATCTACCTCCAATATGTCCGGAGGGACGAGGAATATCTTAATACTGGTTATGATCTTCTTTAATCTCTTTTACTTTCTTGGCCTGAATCTCTGACTTTCACTATTGAGTTCCCCAAGAGCCTCTCTGTTGTTTATCCTTTGGGTCCTCCAAACATTGCTATGTTTCTTTAATGGAAAACTTTAATACAGTGAAAGTTGCTCAGTCCTGTCTGACTCTTTGTAACCCCATGGACTACACAGTTCATGGAATTCTCCAGGCCAGAATACTGGAGTGGGTAGCCTTTCCCTTCTCCAGGGGATCTTCCCAACCCAGGGATTGAACCCAGGTCTCCCACATTGCAGGTAGATTCTTTACCAGCTGAGCCACCAGGGAAGCCTTCTTTAATATAACCAATTTTAAATGAAGATATGTTAACATGGCCTAAGACAAAAAAAACTTAAATTTCAGCTTTTAAAATTAACACTTAAGGAATAAGTCCATGCCACTCTATTCTTGTGGCTCTCCTCTGCCATCCACTGCTAACCCTCATCCCTGAGGTAGGGTTTGGAGATGAAGGACAGATCAGAATCGTCTAACAGATGAGCACAGATACATTGTCAGCTCCTCAGCAAGGTCCTCCTGGCCCACCCAGACTATAGTAGCAACCACAGCACTCTTTCATGCCACCTTATTTTTTTACTTCATACCATTTTCTACAATATTAAATTAATATATTCATCTATTTCTGTTTGTTTATAGTTCATACATTATCCATATTAACTCCACTCCTAACTTGCTATAAACTGTAGGAGGAGAGGCCCTGCGCCTCTTGTTTATCGCTATATCCCCAGCTGGTACAAGATGGGCAGATAAAAACATTGAATAAAAGATGATTGAACCCAGAAGACCAGAATATATATCTTTAATAGTGGCTCATCTCGAGGGAAAAAAAAAAAAAACAGTCATTCTAGGCCAAGTGGCTGTACTCAGAATTTACTTATATGTTATGTATATGTATATCAATCACAGCCTATTTGATTTTTCTCTGACAATAGCTAATGAATCACATGCTATTTTTATCAATTAAATGAAAATAATAAATTGGATGCTGAATCACTAAGCTTATTCTGTTTTCTCTTTTTGCTTCTGTTATTGAGTCTCTAAATCATGTCCAACTCTTTGCAACCCCATGGACTAGAGCAAGCCAAGCTTCTCTGTCCTTCACTATCTCTTTGAAAGTCTAGAATCTGGACACATGCATTTCTGTAAGATTTCTACAGAATGTGTTTAGGTTAGATATTTGTGGCAGAGGAGGACAGGTATTTGATTACGGTATGATGCTTATTTACAATTCTAGACTTCAGGAAAAAATTCTCAGTTAACTTTTAAGAGTTAACACAACATACTAAATACTATATAATAATATCATCTTTAACATAGTGCGATTTCCTTGTAATGTCTTCAGGGTTAATACAGAAACTAATTGAATTCTAATTGTTTCCTGCTACCTCACTGAATACTTCTCAGTTTTTCTTGCTGGTTCTGGTCCTTCTCTCTGACTGGAATCTGCTTTTCTGTCTACTCACTCCCCTTAGATAATATCATCTAATCACATAATAACTGTATGTCCCTCATCATACTTTAACTTTTAGTTCCAGATCAATACATTTAGCTACTTAATTCATATTTCCCCATGGATACTGCTTAGGTAGTTCTAACTTAATACAAACAAAATAGAGCTCTTGATGTCTTCCTCTAAATATATCCCTCCAACATATCAACCCTTTGTTTCAAACTTGAACATTCAAGTTACCCTCATGTTCTCACCTTCTTCTAGTCTCATCAACTCATCGACTATTCTTGGAAACTGTCATGTTCTCTTCAGCGGTATATGCATTTGAACTCCTTTTTGCTGTCAGTCGCCACCAGTGGGCTCCGTCGCAAGAGTGCCAGGCTGTGATGGCACAGGAGAGCAACTAAGTCTGTGTGTCACAACTATTGAGCCTGTGCTCTGGAGTCCAGGAACCGCACTCCGAGAGACTGCACCCGAGAGCCTGCGCTCCACAACCAGAGGAGCCCCCACCGTGAGAAGCCGAAGTACCGCGACCGGAGAGCACGCACGGGAACAAAGACCCAGCAGAGCCAAAAACAAACAAATCGTTTTTTTTTTTTTTTAAGGTGTAGAAATTGAAAATGCACGTTGACAAAGAAAAGAAAAGAAACCAGCAAAGCAGACAAGGGCAGCAGGAGGGCCCAGTTCACCCTGTTAAGAAGTTGACCTTGTTCCAAAAGGCAGCTCTCAGTTTCAGATGGGTGTGGGGGGGTGTGCATGTATGTGTATGTGTGTGACATGATCAGCTTTGGGCTTTAAATAGCTCAGTCTGTCAAGTCAGGAGATGTTAGAGATCTGAAGGAAGATGGAAGAAATAGCTATACGGGGGAAATAGCATGCCTCTGGGCTTAGGGGGAGTGGGAACAGCAGACTGTTTGCTTTTCACGAAAAGCGTATCTCTATATACTGGTAGTCTTTTTCAAACCATATGTGCATGTTACTTTTAATTTAAAGACTTTAATTTTATGTATTTATTTCCTTTAATTCTGGCTGTGCTGGGTGCTCATTGCTGTGCTCATGCTTCTCGAGTTGAGGCAAGCGGGGGCCGCTTTCTAGCTGCGGTGCCCGGGCTTCTCACGGCGCTGGCTTTTCTTATTCCAGGGCACAGGCTCTGGACACTTGGGCTTGCGACCTGCGGCCCTAGAGCACGGGCCCAGCAGCCGTGGCGCACGGGGTCAGCTGCTCAGTGGCGTGTGGAGTCATCCCAACCCAGGGTTCGAACCCACGTCCCCTGCAATGGCAGCAGATTCTTCTGCACTGCACCACCATGGAAGTCCTTAAAAGACTTTTTAATTAAAGAAAAAAAAAATGAACAAAAAGAAAGAAGCTTGCAGGACGGAGGTTCATTTAGCAATATGTAGAGTATTAGAGAGCAGAACAGAGGTTCATTTAGCAATATATAGTGTATTAGAGAGCAACTGCGGTAGTTAATTCTGCTGGGGGCGGGGTGAGCTGTTTAACATTCCTGATATAGCCGGACCACTAAGGGCAGGGAAAGGGGACCCAAGAAAGAGGCTAGAGCCAAAGAGCGGAGAACACTCTCTGCCAGACTAAGGCGCTTAGGCTTCTTCCTGAGACCAGTGGACGAAGTCAAAGAGCCCGTAAAGGATCTTACGCAGCAGGTGACATAGCCATATTTGTATTTTGAATAACCACTGCAGGGCAGCAAATTTATTGGACTGAATGAGCCACAGACTGTCTGAATGTCTCAGCAGCACCACAGCTCCGCAGCACATCCCATCACACTCGCCTCCATCTTGCCCAGGCAAAACAGACACTTCTTTCCGGTGAAATCTCCTTCTCTGCCCACAGCTGTCTGATTCTAACCTCCAAAGACTACAGCCCAGGAGTTCCAAGCAGCTGGATTTTGATCTGGCGGCAGCTTTGCTCTGTCAACAGTTTTAGCAAAAACTCCTTCCACCTCCGCTGGCAATTTACAGATAGCGTTTCTGAGATGGTCTGTGGATAAAAGATGCAGCTGCCCTGGGAAAACCTGTCTGTCTCCTGCCAGAGGAGACAAAGAGCGTTGAAATGGTGCCAAAGGACACCGTCCACAAGGGAAGGTCAAACAGCCCTCAACAGTTCTCTTTTTGCAAGTCTTGTCTTTTTCCATTTTCACATTAGCGTCAGCCTTTCTTCTCCCCACTACTCATCCCCCCGCCCCCGCCATGTCCTTTGGGGGAAGGTTAAATGATGCTTCTTAGAAATATTATGCACTTTGTCAACACTAGGCAGTCTTGCTGCATGGAGAGGAAAGGGTACAATGAACACACACAGTGCCCACAGAGCAGAGTGTATACCAGAAAAGAGTCCTGTGGCCTCTCCAGCAACCCCCTCCATTCCCCTCTAATTCTCATGGCGGAACACATCAAAGCCAGCCTTTGATGTTTAATAAATATGCTCTGAATGAATGAGACTGTCAGAGTATTAAACCTGCAGTATAAACAGATATCTTCGCAGAAAACCACATGCCAATTCCTCCAGTCATCTGTGTGAGATACCACTAAAGAGACAGAATATGTTATGCGAGAACCTCAGGATGAGTCCCCTGAGACAGGGAACCAGGGCCATCATCCCTACAAAAGACCGCCCCTGTGCCCCGAACAATAAGGCTGTAGGTCTGCCCTGAGAAGGGAGAACACAGGACCCCGTGAACCCTGATGGCAGCTTCTCTGTAGAAATCCCTGTCTGCCCTTTCCATAATTAGGCCTGCTGAAGAACTCAACTTCATGACGTGCTGCACGCACCTCAGATTTTCTACAGAAGGAGACGTGAACCCCTCCAGTGCCCTCTGTTGGGCAGGAAGCTTCACAGTGTACAGTGGAGGGTTAATTAGCATCAGCCTGGAGTTTTCATTTCTGTGGGTGGGTAGCTTAAGCATCACAAGTCTGGCAAGTTTATTTGCAGCTTAGGGGAACAAATCCGGAGGCTGGTAACAACCACCCTCTTTAACTCAAAAACACCAACACAATGTCTCTCTGGTGAATTCGCGTTACAGGCTGCATAGTCATCACAAGCCTCGTGGTAAAGGTTACATTCCTAGTGAAGTAGAGAAAACCCTTTGAGTTAAAATATTAAACATCTCAGAGAACCTCTCACTCCTTTTCGGTAAATGTTAAAGAGAAGAGTTGTAACGACAAGAACACACATCAGACGGGCAGACTTAAACTTTAAAGGTAGGTCTTTGCCGCAACTGACTGTTTTCATGGGTCAAGTTTCTCCAACCTTCTCTTCCTTACCTTTCTCCAAATGACAGTTGCAATGGAGCACTTTAAAACTGTAATTTAAAACTCTCTGAGGTCAAGCCAACAACTTAAAGATAATATTTGACTTCCATACACCTCCATAAATAAACCGGAAAGAAATGTATCTGTGTATCTACTTACGTCTCTCCCAAATACACGTGACTGCATATGACAGGGGCTTCTGTTTCTCCCCATAGGAGAGATCAGAACACCATCCTGCTGAAACAGTTGGCCACCTGTCTCTAGCCAGGGATCCACCCCACCGCCAAACAAGCCTGGGGCTAGAACTCTTCAGAGGACTGACATCCCTCCAGCAACAGCTGCTATTTACTTAATTTCATACATAAGAAAGAAGGAGGGGGCGTGAAGCCTCTTGCATGCTCTCTCTTGAGGTCCTCACACCCTCAGCAGAACAATCAGAATGAAGATGCTCCCCAGTGTTGGCTGGCCCTGAACAGTGGGGAGTTCCATCCTCTTGTCATTCAGGAAAGAGCTGGCTGAGATGTGTGCTACCGCAGAGTTCAACTCAAGGCCTCCGATACGACAAAGCTCACTATTAAAATGTGCTTGTTTGTTTGTTTGAAACCACTCAGTGCAAAGACAATTAAGTAAACTCTGTGAGTTTTATCATTTTTCATGAGTTAGACTGAATTTTTTGTATGTGTTCAAAATGCTTATTTTTTAAAATTTTGTTTCTAACTTTTCTTTTTTTGCATCTATTTAAAAAATTTTATTGCGGTATAGTTGATGTATAATATTATAAGTTGAGGTGTACAACATAGTGATTCACAATTTTTAAAGATTATACTATGCTTATAGTTATTATAGAATATTGCCTATATCCCCTGTGTTTTACAGTATACTCTTTTGCTCATTTATTTTATACATAATGGTTTGTACCTCTTAACCCCCTACCCCTAAGGGTCCATCAACAGATGAATGGATAAAGAATATGTGAGATATATATATATATATAATGAAATACTACTCTGCCATAAAAAAGAAAAATTCTGCGATCTGCAACAGCAATGGATGGACAAGGAGGATGAGATGGCTGGATGGCATCACGGACTCGATGGACACGAGTCTGAGTGAACTCCGGGAGTTGGTGATGGGAGGCCTGGCGTGCCGCGATTCATGGGGTTGCAAAGAGTCGGACACGACTGAGCGACTGAACTGAACTGGGTGACTGAGAGACAGCAAGAGAGATGGAAACCTTGTCTGGATCCCAATTTGAGTAACTGTAAAATAAGAGAGAACAACAGGGAAATTTTATATTGACTGAATAATAAATGATAATATGGAGTTAATGGTAATATTTTTAGTGGTGGTGGTTTAGTCGCTCAGTCATGTCTGACTCTTTGTGATCCCGTGGACTGTAGCCCGCCAGGCTCCTCTGTCCATGGGATTCTCCAGGCAAGAATACTGGAGCGGGTTGTCATTTCCTTCTCCAGGGGATCTTCCCGACCCAGGAATTAACCCAGATCTCCTGCGTTGCAGGCAGATTCTTTACCAACTGAGCTACAAGGGAAGCTTGATAATTTCAGAGTTGAGAATAATATTTTTGCTTTAAAGTTAGGGGAATGGGGAGTATGAAGATATGCATACGTGAATAAAATAACAGCTGTTGATAACTGTTGAAGCTGCATGATGGGTACATGGGGTTCACTATATTATTTCATTATGTTGTTTTTGAAAATTCCCATGTTAAAAAAAAAGGCAAGAAAAAAGAAATCAGCAGGAATTCCTTTAACAACCATTCCTAACAGTAGGAATGGGTAACAGGGCTCTGCCACTGACAAGCTACGCAACTGTGGGCAAGTTGCTCCACTTGTCTGAGACTCGGTTCACTGTCTTTCAGGTGTGATTTCTCCTGGGGCCCTAAGAAACCAGCAGGCACTGTGAGAGGAGCTTAAGGGCACTGAGGGACAAGGACTCAACCACCAGGCCAATGTGAACTTTAACCTCAGTTCTGACACTGATGCTTCTGAACTGTGGTGTTGGCGAAGACTCTTGAGAGTTCCTTGGACAACAAGGAGATCCAACCAGTCCATCCTAAAGGAGATCAGTCCTGAATATTCCAGTCCTGAATATTCGTTGGAAGGACTGATGCTGAAGCTGAAACTCCAATACTTTGGCCATCTGATGTGGAGAACGGACTCCTTGGAAAAGACCCCGATGCTGGGAAAGATTGAAGGTGGGAGGAGAAGGGGACGACAGAGGATGAGACGGCTGGATGGCATGACCGACTCAATGGACATGAGTTTGAGTAAGCTCCGGGAGCTGGCAATGGACAGGGAGGCCTGGCGTGCTGCAGTCCATGGGGTCACAAAGAGTCGGAGACGACTGAGCGACTGAACTGAACTGACACCGCATATGACCTGGGACCCTCACAGCCCTTCCGCGCCTGTTTTCTTATCTATAAAAAAGACATTATCTCATTGGTGGGAAATTTAATTAACAAAAGAGTTCCTATCTCATTGGTGGGAAAATTAACAAATGTAGAGTCTGGCACAATGGGGGTTACTCAATAAATATTCCCTCCTGAATGAGTCGATTTCGCCCGAAGCAGCCAAGTTCACACCCCTGACGTCCTCGACAGGCCTTCCCTCAGACGCTGCGGGCAAAAGTGAAGAGTACGCGCCGGCAGGGACGGCCGCAGCGCCCTCGCGCGGCCAGCCGGGAAACCGCCGGGGTGACGGCCCCGCCCACCGGCGCCCGCGCCTGCGCAGAGGCTCCGCCCCAAGTTGAGGCGTTGTGTCAGGCGCCCCGGACGCCGGCAGGTCCCGAGGGGCCGGGCGGCGACGCCATGGCGGTGCGACAGGCGCTGGGCCGGGGCCTGCAGCTGGGCCGAGCGCTGCTCCTGCGCTTCACGGCCAAGCCCGCCCCGGCCTACGGCTGGGGCCGGCCGGAGCGGCCCGGGCCCGCGGCGGGCTGGGGCCGCGGAGAGCGCCCGGGCCCGGCCGCGGGACCCGGCACGGAGCCGTGCAGGCTCGGGCTCGGGCTTCCCGGCCGCTACCGCTTCTTCCGCCAGTCGGTGGCCGGGCTGGCGGAGCGGCTCCAGCGGCAGTTCGTGGTGCGGGCCCGGGGCGGTGCGGGCCCTTGCGGCCGCGCTGTCTTTCTGGCCTTCGGGCTTGGGCTGGGCCTCATCGAGGAGAAGCAAGCGGAGGGCCGGCGGGCCGCCTCAGCCTGTGAGGAGATCCAGG
>SJYX01002654.1:116438-129471 GCA_006410675.1 Oreotragus oreotragus
GAACTAAAAAGCCTGTTGATGAAAGTGAAAGAGAGTGTGAAAGTTAGCTTAAAGCTCAGCATTCAGAAAACGAAGATCATGGCATCTGGTCCCATCACTTCATGGCAAATAGATTGGGAAACAGTGAAAACAGTGTCAGACTTTATTTTGGGGGCTCCAAAATCACTGCAGATGGTGACTGCAGCCATGAAATTAAAAGACATTTACTCCTTGGAAGAAAAGTTATGACCAACCTAGATAGCATATTCAAAAGCAGAGACATTACTTTGCCAACAAAGGTCCATCTAGTCAAGGCTATGGTTTTTCCAGTGATCATGTATGGATGTGAGAGTTGGACTGTGAAGAAAGCTGAGCGCTGAAGAATTGATGCTTTTGAACTGTGGTGTTGGAGAAGACTCTTCAGAGTCCCTTGGACTGTAAGGAGGTCCAACCAGTTCATTCTAAAGGAGATCAGCCCTGGGTGTTCTTTGGAAGGAATGATGCTAAAGCTGAAACTCCAGTACTTTGGCCACTTCATGTGAAGAGTTGACTCATTGGAATGGAATAGACTCTGATGCTGGAAGGGATTGGGGGCAGGAGGAGAAGGGGATGACCGAGGATGAGATAGCTGGATGGTATCACCGACTCGATGGACGTGAGTCTGAGTGAACTCTGCGAGATAGTGATGGACAGGGAGGCCTGGCATGCTGCGATTCATGGGGTCGCAAAGAGTTGGACACGACTGAGTGACTGGACTGAACTGATCTGAAGCTTTTTACTTTGCTATCCAAGGTCTTGCTTTGCCAGCATCACCAGTTTGTGGGCCAAATGATGCTAGGCTTCTACAGGGGATTAGTTTCGGAGGGGTTAACTCATATGTAGAAGTGACTAGTGGTTTCTGTCCCATCTCTGTTCTTATTGGGCACTCTCTGTAACTTGATCAATTCAATTTGGCCTCTGGAGAAACACATAAACAAGGCATATCTTTCCAGAACAAGATATACGGAAATAGAAAGCAGAGACAGTGCTTGAGAAAACTGAAGTCAACCATGTCTCTATGGGCATGGCTGGGCTCCCTGGCCAGTGTACAGCAGGCTACTCATAATGCTTAGTTCTACCTGGGTTCTACGCATTATTCTAAAATGCTCTGTATATAGAGTCATTGACTCTTTACTCCAACCTGAGATAGGCAGAGTCACTGCCATATACTTTTAATAAGGGAGAGAGCTGAAGCCCATAGGGGCTAAGCAACCTGTTGAACATCACACAGCAGTGGGATCTGAACTCATAGTCACCAAGTTAGACTGCCTCTCATCCACAGAGTTGAAAGCGAGGTCAGGGGAGTCAGGCAAAGCTGGCCTTAGTAAAGGCTTTTTCACTTTCCAGCTGTGTGATGTTGACACAATTACCCAAATTTTCAGGATCGTTTGCATTGTAATAAGCCCCAAAGCACAAGCTGGAATCAGGATTGTGGGAGAAATATCAATAATCTCAGATACGCAGATGACACCACCCCTATGGCAGAAAGCGAAGAAGAACTAAAGAGCCTCTTGATGAAAGTTAAAGAGGAGAGCGAAAAAGTTGGCTTAAAGCTCAACATTCAGAAAATGAAGATCATGGCATCTGGTCCCATCACTTCATGGGAAATAGATGGGGAAACCATAGAAATGGTGACAGACTTTATTTTAGGGGGCTCCAAAATCACTGCAGACGGTGACTGCAGCCATGAAATTAAAAGATGCTTACTCCTTGGAAGAAAAGTTATAACCAAGCTAGACAGCATATTAAAAAGCAGACATTACTTTGCCAACAAAGGTCCGTCTAGTTAAGGCTATGGTTTTTCCAGTAGTCATGTATGGATGTGAAAATTGGACTGTAAAGAAAGCTGAGTGCTAAAAAATTGATGCTTTTGAACTGTGGTGTTGGAGAAGACTCTTGAGAGTCCCTTGGACAGCATGGAGATCCAACCAGTCCATCCTAAAGGAAATCAGTCCTGAATATTCATTGGAAGGACTGATGCTGAAGATGAAACTCCCAATACTTTGGCTACCTGATGTGAAGAATTGACTCATTGGAAAAGACTCTGATGCTGGGAAAGATTTAAGATGGGAGGAAAAGGGGATGACAGAGGATGAGATGGTTGGATGGTATCACCAACTCATTGGAGATAAGTTTGAGTAAACTCTGGGAGTTAGTGATGGACAGGGAGGCCTGGCGTGCTGCAGTTCATGGGGTTGCAAAGAGTTGAACATGACTGAGCAACTGAACTGAACTGAACTGAACTGAGACCCCAAAGACTTAAACTTGGGGAACAGCTCTCAGCTGGAGGAGTTTGGTATCTCAACCTGCCAGTTGGCTGCTCTCCTGCTGAGAGTCTGATTTCATCTCCTGCTGCTAGTCCCTGACTTCCAGTTCTGAAAAAGGATGTCCTGAAACAAACTGAGCTGTACCAAAGGGAGGCCAAGTCTCGGAATTCCTGGCCACTTGGTCTGGTCCAGGCCCCAGAGCTCTCATGTGGGCCCCTGAGCTCCTTTGTGGCTGTACTTTGTCTGTCCTGGTGATGGGGCCCCAGGCCTTGCCTCTCCACCCAGGTTCCCACATGCACTCTGTTATGGCCAGGCTTGGCTCTGACACCTCCTTCCAAGTCTCGGTTCTAGAAACCAAATTAGCATCCATCCTGGTGTATGGGTCACCCCTTGACTTGCACTTTACAGTGTGTGTATGTCCAAAGATTCCCTGGAAGAAGGCATGGCAACCAACTCCAGCATTCTTGCCTCTATCCATAGGCAGATAAGCCAAGTAATTCTTTCTCTTAAGATAAAATTTATATAACATAAAATTCACCACTTCAATCACCAAAGTTCACCTGGTTGTACAATCATCACCACTAATATCTAATTCCAGAATATTTTCATCTACCCATAAAGAAACTCCATCTTCATTACCAGTCATTCTCCATTTCCTCACCCTCCAACCCCTAGCAATCCCTAAACTACTTTCTTTCACCATAGACTTGCCTATTCTGGATATTTCATGTAAATGTAATCATATCTATTTGTCTTTTTTTGCTTTGGCTTCTTTCAATTAGCATAGTGTTTTTGAAAGTTCATCCATGTTGTAACATGAGTCAGTACATCATTCCTTTTCTCTTTTTTTGGCCTTTTCAGCCCATGCGGTTTTATTGCCAATATATATATATACACACAGGTGCAGAGTTTTCAACTCTTACAGCAGTTCCTTGTCACAGCAAAGAATAAAATTTCTTCTAAAATCCCAAAGATACATAGATTAGAAAGCAAGCAGCCTTTGACATTCAGTGAAATTCTTTTTACATTGTCTCATACAACATCGGAGGGAGAAGATGCTGAAAAGTAAGTAAAAGCAAGCTATTGAAATAAAAGTCTATATGAAGGTTATTCTAATATGAATATTTTAAATTACCAGTGATAGGTTATTTTAAGTTAAGTAGCAAGACTATTACTGTTTCTTAAGGGCTGATGATAATTTATTGCCAGAATACTTATCCCTGGAAGAAAAACATTTTAATCTATGGCATGGCATACCATCACCAGGGACATTATTCTTTTTTGTGGCTGAATAATATTCTATCATGTGGATAAACTGTGTTTTGTTCACCCATTTATCAGTTGATGTACATTTGGGCTGTTTCTACCTTTTGGCTACTATGAATAACACTCCTATGAACATATGTGTACAAAGTTTTTCTATGAATATGTTTTCAGTTATCTTGGGTATGTACCAAGGTGTGGAATTGCTGGATCATAGGGTAATTCTCTTTACAGCATCGGACCTTGCTTCTATCACCAGCCACATCCACAGCTGGGTATTGTTTTTGCTTTGGCTCCATCCCTTCATTCTTTCTGGAGTTATTTCTCCACTGATCTCCAGTAGCATTTTGGGCACCTACTGGCCTGGGGAGTACCTCTTTTAGTATCCTATCATTTTGCCTTTGCATACTGTTCATGGGGTTCTCAAGGCAAGAATACTGAGGTGGTTTGCCATTCCCTTCTCCAGTGGGCCACATCCTGTCAGACCTCTCCACCATGACCCACCTGTCTTGGGTAGCCCCACACAGCATGGCTTAGTTTCATTGAGTTAGACAAGGCTGTGGTCCGTGTGATTAGATTGACTAGTTTTCTGTGATTATGGTTTCAGTGTGTCTGCCCTCTGATGCCCTCTCGCAACACCTACTGTCTTACTTGGGTTTCTCTTACCTTGGATGCATGGTATCTCTTCACGGCTGCTCCAGCAAAGCACAGCCACTGCTCCTTACCTTGGATGAGGGGTATCTCCTCACTGCCATCCCTCCTGACCTTGAACGTGGAGTAGCTCCTCTCAGCCCTCCTGCGCCTGTGCAGCCACTGCTCCTTGGACGTGGGGTTGCTCCTCTCAGCCGCCGCCCCTGGCCTTGGATGTCTAGTCAAGGATATGGTTTTTCCAGTGGTCATGCATGGATGTGAGAGTTGGACTGTGAAGAAAGCTGAGCATTGAAGAATTGATGCTCTTGAACTGTGGTGTTGGAGAAGACTCTTGGACTGCAAAGAGATCCAACCAGTCCATTCTAAAGGAGATCAGTCCTGAGTGTTCTTTGGAAGGACTGATGTTAAAGCTGAAACTCTGATACTTTGGCCACCTCTTGCGAAGAGCTGACTCGCTGGAAAAGACTCTGATGCTGGGAGGGATTGGGGGCAGGAGGAGAAGGGGACAACAGAGGATGAGATGGCTGGGTGGCATCATCGACTTGATGGATGTGAGTCTGAGTGAACTCCAAGAGTTGGTGATGGCCAGAGAGGCCTGGCGTGCTGCGATTCATGGGGTCGCAGAGTCGGACACGACTGAGCAACTGAACTGAACTGAACTGAGGGTAATTCTGTTTAACTTTTTGAGGAATTTCTAAATGGTTCGCACCATTTTATTTTCTCACCATCGGTGTATGAGAGTCCCAGTTTCTTCACATCCTTGTCAACATTTGTTATGTCCTCCCTGGATCCCCTGGCAGCGGGTGTTTCTAGAACTTGGTGATTCTTGAACAAAGAAGTTAAAAGTGCTTGACTTTAGGACTTCCCTGGCAATCAGTGGCTGAGACTCTGTGCTCTTCATGCAGCCCCTGGTCAGGGAACTAGGTCCCACATCCAGCAACTAAGAGTTCACATGTCTCAGCTAAAGGTCCTGCTGCTGCTGCTGCTACGTCGCTTCAGTCGTGTCCGACTCTGCGTGACCCCATAGACGGCAGCCCACCAGGCTCCCCTGTCCCTGGGATTCTCCAGGCAAGAATACTGGAGTGGGTTGCCATTTCCTTCTCCAACGCATGAAAGAGAAAAGTGAAAGTGAAGTCGCTCAGTGTTCGACTGTTAGCGACCCCATGGACTGCAGCCCACCAGGCTGCTCCGTCCATTGGATTTTCCAGGCAAGAGTACTGGTATGGGGTGCCGTAATGAAGATCAAAGATCCTGCATGCCACAACTAAGATCCAGTGCAGCTAAACAAATGAATAGTTTTGTTTGTAAAGTGTTTGGTGAGAGACTTGTATGTTTTCAGCTCTTTCATGCAGTGTCTTGAGGCAGGGCAAGTGTTTTTTTTTTTTTTAATTGTCCTAACCTTCTGTTTTTTCATCTTTTAAATGAGAATAACAATAGGATTGTTAGGTTAATTAAATGAGACAACGCATGTCAAACTCTCAGCATGATGCCTGTACAGACAATACCTTGATAAATGATGACCCTCATTATGACCATCTTTCTTTGCCTACACACCTAGATCTCTCTGGTCACTGCATCCGTCATCTGGCCAGTTAACAAATACATCCAGAAAGTCCACCATGTGCCAGGCACAATTTTAGGAACTTGGACCATGGTGCCAAATAAGAAGAGACCTCCCTGTAGGGAGCTAATGTTCTACAAGGACAAGAGCCATTATAAACACGCACATTGAAAAGTGAAGAAGATAATTCTAGGATCTAGAAGAGCCTTGGGGCTTCCCTGGTAACTCAGCTGGTAAAGAACTGCCTGCAAAGCTGTAGACCCGCTTCTATTTCTGAGTCAGGAAGTTCCCCTGCAGAAGGGTAGGCTACCCACTCCAGTTTTCCTGGGCTTGTCTGGTGGCTCAAACGGTAAAAAAAAATCCGCCTGCAATGTGGGAGAGCTGGATACAATCCCTGGTTTGGGAAGATCCCCTGGAGGAGGGCATGGCAACCCACTCCAGTATTCTTGCCTGGGGAAACCCCATGAACAGAGGAGCCTGGCAGGCTACAGTCCATGGGGTCGCAGAGAGTTGGACACAACTGAGTGACTAAGCACAGCACAGCATCAAGAGCCTTGATAAAATAAAATAGGTTGAGGAAGGTGAGGGGCTGCTCAGCCAAGGCAAGGCTCTTCGAAGAGGAACGTGGAGAAAAGACCAAAACTGGAGGGACTTCCCTGGCTGTCCAGTGGTTAGGACTCTGCACTTCCGCTGCAGGGGGCACGGGTTCGATCGCTGGTGGGGGAACTAAGATCCCGCTGCGCGGCCACTCAGGAGTCTGGCGAAGTGGGTTCACACAGGAGGAACCTCAAACAGAGTCCCTATGACAGGCACACTTCGAGGGCTGCTGGAGCCGATACAAGTGCGGGGATAAGAGGAGGGAATGGCAAGTAGCTCCCCGCAAGAAGGAGGAGAAGAGCCTGCAGGAACCAAAGTGCTGCGGAGGCACGGAGCTGGGACTGCAGCGAGGAAACGCACCCGACAGTGGAGCCCCCGGGAAGGGTGGCGGTGAAACCGGGCCAGACCCGAGGTGTGATATTTGGCAGCAGTTCTGGGTACTAAACGTTCTCTGCAGTTGGCAGGAATCGAACGAAGCTCACAGAGAGCCTCGGCATGGCACGGCCAGTCCTAAACAGCACTGTCACTAGCCGGCGAGGTCCTGTCCTGGCTCGGATTGCTTTATTCTGAGACGGAGCCTCCGGTTATAGCCTTAGGAGAACAGTGTGTATCCGTACAGATGCTTGCACTTTGAAAAGTTGCGAGAAGGAAGCCTGGATCTCTCTGCCCCTCAAGGAATAATCTGGATGCGCTGGCGGGGTTGAACGCTCGTCCTGTGATGCCTCAGGGTCCAAACACAGGCACTCAGCAGGCATGGTAGAAAGCCAGTCGGCCCACGAGCTGGCCTGAGTGCTGCGACAGTCTCCCTGTGGCAATGCCAGTGGCCTGGTGGACTCCAGGTGTATTCAAAGATGTGTGGTTAAGGGCAAAAAATGGCAACCCTCTCCAGTGTTCTTGCCTGGAAAAGTCCATGCACAGCCTGGTGAGCTACAGTCCATAGGGTGGCAAAGAGTTGGTGGATACAACTGAGTCATTGAGCACACACTCGTGGGTTTTGCCTGTGCTCTGGGCTCCACCACTTTCTAGCAAGAAGAACTGAGCATGGAGCCTGCCCCCTAGTAATCCCTCAGCAAGGGTCACTTATCATTTATTATTATTTTCACTCCTTTTCCTGCACTACTATTTTAAGAGTCTCCATTCGTGAAGGTTCAGCATGCTTTGAAAAGGAAGTGCAGAGGTTGAAGGGTGTCCCAAGATGGCCGTGACCAAAACAATGCTAAGAATCTGAAGACTGGAAGAAAAGGTGGGCACAGGAGTGGTGAGGATAGAACCCAGATAAAAGTGTGTTATTTTTGTAATACTAATTTTTATTTATTTGGCTGCCTGGGATCTTATTTGCAGCACATGGGATCTTACTCGTGGCTCCTAACTGCAGCTCCCAGGCTCAGTTGCTCCTCTGCACATGAGATCTCGGTTCCCTGACCAGGGATCAAACCCACTTCCCCTGCATTGCAAAGTGGATTCTTAACCACTAGACCACCAGGGAAGTCCCCAAAGAGTGTTACTAAATAGCTTTTCAAGTGTGAAAATCGAAGAGCTACAAGATGAAAAGGGGGAAAAAAACTAATATTTTCCTGGCAACCTACTGTATGCCAAATGCTGGACCAAGGTCTATATTTGTTATTGCCTTTAATCCCATTACAATCCTCTGAGACAATGATGATGATGGTGCTAATGATGAAGATTCCCGTTTTACAGATAAGGAAACGGAAGCTCAGAGACCAAAGTCAAACGCTAAGTGATACGCTGGTATCTGTCTGACTCCAATACTAATGACCTTTTCTGTATAACCTAAATCAATAAAGTGCCAGCAAAACCTATGTCATTAATTACAGAGACTGTGAACTCCACAGGTCCAAGTATATTTTCCCAAGGGTTACAGCCTCACAACGGTAGTTCTCATGGAGCAGCTAATGTAGCCCAGGGAGACAGACATGTGAGCATCTAAGTAGAATATTGGAATGATAAAGTCTCTTTATGTAACAAAAACAAACTTCCAGCAGAGCGCAGGGGAGGAAGGATTCTTTCTGCAAGGGCTGAGAAAGAGTCATCAGAGAGGAGGGAAAAAAAAAGTCTGGGGCCTTTTACAGAAGCAAGAGTTTCAGACGAGGCTCTCTGGGATTTTTCAGGTGGAAAGGCGTGGGGAGGGCATTCTTTGCAGCTGGAGCAAATGAAGCTCTGCTATGGAGGTGGGAAGGCACATGGCTTGTTTGCGGAAAGACTTAGACCCACCAGACAGGATCATGGTACAGGGTTCCCAGGGGCAGAGGCGCTGGAAAAAGTAGGGTGACTCCTTAAGGCAAGATGCCTTGCAGGACAAGTGGTGGATTTTAGACTCTGTCCTATAGGCTTGTGACTAGCACTGCCAGCTTCTCAGTCTTCCTGGTCTCGCCCTCCCTCACCCCTGGATCCGGCTGGTACCCAGCGGAGTCTAGCTGACTTCAGTTTTCAAGTAGCTCGTGGTTCTCTCCCTGCCCTTCCTCCTTCACTGCTTGTTCCCTAAACAAGGTTCTCACAGTTCCCTACACGGACCATTGTCATGGCTTCCCTTTCGTCCTGTCTGCTTAGTTATCCTTCCCCATCTCCTCCCACCCCCACCGCATCCACCCTCCGGGAAGCTGACAAAATGTTCTCTTTTATCCTTAAATCTGATCGTGTCATCCCACCACTCAACATTCCTTCCTACCCTCTCAGTCATTAACAAGACACAAATCTGTCCCGCTTGCCTGGCTACGGGAATTGTTCATAATTGGGCTCCCGTTGATCTGTCCCGCATCATCTTCCGTGGCTCCCTCTCCAGAACTGTGTGTTCTGGTAATGCTGGGTTATTTATAGCTCTCAGAATGTGTTACTATATTCTCCCCTGCTTTCAGATTTTGCACATTCCCGGTCCACCCGCCTACATCTGACCCCTACTCACCACCCCTTGCCCTTGACAGAGCCCACTCCCAAGCCACTAAGTCCTCCTCCCTCCCGGAGCTCATCCTTCAGTCCCCGGCACAGCCCAGGTGATCCTTTCCTGAAATTGTTTCTATACTTTGCACAGCCTATCATGAAAGTAATTATCCAATTACACTGAACTAAATGTATGCAACAATTTATTCCCACACTTGACAATAGAAGAAACCACTATCTATTTCTTAAGATTTTTATTTGGTGGGGGGCAGTTTTAGGTTCATGACAAAACTGAGGGCAAGATACAGCAACTTTCCATTAACCCCCTGTTCCCCCACAGGCAGAGCCTCCTCCATTGCTAACATCCCCCAGCAGAGGGGGATTTTGGTTACAACCAATGGATCAACATATCGTTATCACTCAAAGCCCCTAGTTTACATTAGGGATCACTCTTGCTGTTGTACAACCTATGGGTTTGAACAAACATATAACGAACTACATCTACTAATGGAGTATCATACAAAGTGTTTTCACTGCCCTAACAATCCTCTGAGCTCTACTTGTTCATCCCTCCCCTGCCACTAATCCCTGGCAACCACTGATCTTTTTTATTCTCTCCACAGTTTCCCTTTTCCAGAATGTTATACAGTTGGAATCATATAGTATGCAAGTCTTTTCAGAAACATTGTTTTTGGATGAGTATATCCAGTGGCTGTCACATTACCTAGCACATAGTAGGTGCAAACTATTTACAGAATTAATGATTGATTTAGCTGATGTGTTTAGAGGAAGGATATCCAGTGATCTGAGGCATGGTGTAAATAATTAGACTTGAAGTTCCAAAAGAAGCTCTGCTCTCAGCTGTTTTGAAGCTAGTAGACTATGTCTGATTCCATTCATCTGTAGATGCCATCCCCAGGGCTGGCATGGTATTTTTTATCTGATGGAGGCTCAGTAAATATGGAATGAGGACACAGCCTGAGCCTCAGAAGGCATATAGTAGACCAGGCCATATTTCTGCAGCCACGCTATTCTTGTCCTGCTCCTTCAGTGGTCGTCAAGAAGTCTTCCGACTCCAGTCATTTGTCCTTTCACTCATTTGTTCAAAAAAGCTATCCGAGGGACTTCCCTAGTGGTCCAGTGGCTAAGACTCCTCACTCCCAATCTAGGGGTCCCAAGTTCAATCCCTGGCCAGGGAACTGGACCCCCCATGCCACAACTAAGAGTTTGCATGCTGCAACTAAAGATTCTGCCTGATGCAACTAAGACCCTGGGAAGCCAAATATATACATACATACATATATGGGGTCGCTAACAGTCGGACAGACTGAGCGACTTCACTTTCACTTTTCTCTTTCATGCATTGGAGAAGGAAATGACAACCCACTCCAGTATTCTTGCCTGGAGAATCCCAGGGATGGGGGAGCCTGGTGGGCTGCCGTCTATGGGGTCGCACAGAGTCGGACACGACTGAAGTGACTTAGCAGCAGCAGCACATATATATTTAAAGCTATACTAGGTCAAGCTCTGTGTTATGATTTTTAACAGGAAACTTCTGGAAGGGCAAGGCTGTGGTTGGATGCTGTATGGCCCAGGCTGAGCATCCCATGAGTACAGACCACCGCCTCAAAGCCCAGGACCTTGGCATCCCAGGGAATTTTCCCTGCCCCTGCCTAGCTGACTATTCTAGCTCATCAGGAATTTCTCCACACTCTGGAGTCCTGTTGTACTCCAGGCAGAACCAGACTGTTTGGCATTAATTGCTCTCTAATTGTTTCAAGTGTGCTATTTTTATCTACCCAGTCCCCGACTCTCCTTGCAAATGAGCCTGGTCTTTTAGTTTCACATTGCAACTGTGCCCCCAGCACTCAGGAGAAGCTTGCTGATTGATTTTTTTGCAAGCTGAAATATGGATCTGTCCTGAAACTCTGTTGCTATTTCCATCCCTGGCCTTGCCCCTCCCGACTCCCAGCATCTCCTTCCGGACTCCCAGCAACCCCCACCGACTATTTCTTCTGTTGGTGTCACCAACCTCTTTGTTCTCTCCAAAAGCCCAAACCTTATTTCACTGACCATTGAAGCCATTGAGGCGCTCGCTCTCTCTCTCTCTCTTTTTTTTTTTGTTAGTCCTCCTTTTGCATAAAGGGCTCTCTTAGCAAGAAATGTTATTCTTATCGGCTGCCTCATGATCTATTTTTATCTTTCCACGCAACTTGTTAAATACTTCTGGGATCAGTTCGGGTGAATGAAGCCTTCACTTTCATTGGTTTTCTATGTTTTCAGTTTTATTATCTCAAGATACAGTCAAAGGAAGGGAATTTGAGAAGAAAGAACTGAGGTGAGGTCAAGTGAGAAGAGAGGCTTCTTTATGGAAAGGTGAGCTGAGTGATTGCCAACAGGAGGGGCTGGGGATGGGCAAGCACCCTGGCTCCCAGCTCCGGTTATTTGGTTTCAGGGGGGGAAAAAAAGAAGTAATGTGGTAGCGACAGTTTGGAGCTTTGCTCAGAAGTGCTTGTTTGAGTTCTGAGAAGTACAAAAGATTTTCTGAGAACTGCCAATATGGCGCTCCAGACTGTCTGAGCCTGCCTTTGTGTATGTTTAGCCACCAAGTCATGTCTGACTCTTTGTGACCCCATAGGCTGTAGCCCACCAGACTCCTCTGTCCATGGAATTCTCCAGGCAAGAATACTGAAGTGGGTTCCCATTTCCTTCTTCAGGGGATCTTCCCGACTTAGGAATCAAACACGAGTCTCCTGCATTGCAGGCTTTTACCACTGAGCCACCAGGGATATGACTTGCCTATCCATAAGATAGACTGAATAATAGACTCATAGATCTGACAGGTCTGTCGGACTGGCTTTGACTGACCTCAGTCCAGGTGAGATCTCTCGGACAGACTCAAGCTGAGCATAACCCACAGATCTTCAAGGCCACTCCTTCTATTGGGGAGGAGTGGTAGTGATAATTATTTTTCAAATCAATTCAACAGCATTGATTTGTTTCCTGGACTGGTGGTAGCAGAGCATAAGGGTGAAAAGGCTGGGCTTGGCTTCAAATTAACTGGAGTGTGAATCACAGCTGCATTTCCTATAAGAATTTAGGTGGGTTACTTCCAGCATTCCCAGCATTTTTGACACCAGGGACCGATTTCATAGAAGACAATTTTTCCACAGACCTGGAATGGGAGGGATAGTTTCTGGATGATTCAAGCCCATTATTTGTATTGTGCACTTTATTTGTATTACTATTACATCAGCTCCCTCTCAGATCATCATGCATTAGATCTGGAGGCTGGGGACCCTTGACTTAAACTCTCTGAACCTCAGTTTTCCCATAGATAATGGGCATCATAAGGCCCACTTCATTGGGTTCTTTGAGGATTATTGAGATTGCAAAGCCCTTCCCTGGTGGCTCAGTGGTAAAGAGACCACCTGCCAATGCAGGAGACCTGTGTTTGATCCCAGGGTCAGAAAGATCCCCTGGAGAAGGAAAGGGCAACCCACTCCAGTATTCTTGCCTGGAGAATTCCATGGACAGAGGAGCCTGGCAGGCTACAGTCCATGGGGTCACAAAGAGTTCGACACAACTGAGCAGCTAAACATCAACAAAGCCCTTAATGCTACGCCTGGTGTATGGAAAGGGCTCAGTGGTTGGGTTGGTAGCTGTAATATTATTATCCCAACGGCAACTGCTTCCTTCTTCCTGACCATAAGTACACCCCAGTGCTTGTCCAAACCCTTCAGGAACCCTGGACAAAGACATCTAAATAATAACCAACCTC
>SJYX01002654.1:129530-177239 GCA_006410675.1 Oreotragus oreotragus
GAAGTGCTGAGTGCTTCTGAGCGGAATCAACTTGGCCCAAACCCAGGGCCCCTCCAGTGCCAGGCTCTTACCACTAGGTCAGTGACGGTGTAGGCACTGGGTGGTGCTGTCTCGCCCACCCGATGATGGGACACGGGCCCCACCCGGAGGACCCCCTCCTCCTTGAACACCCAGCGGGAAAGGGCCACAGCCAGCTCGTAGTTGCCAGTCTGGGAATACCTGCAGAAGGAGAAACGGAGAGGCTGCAGCTGGGGACCTACTTCCCTCCAGCGGTGCCTGGTAAACCAGTCACCAGGCACCAGACAGACCACACCCAGCCAGGCCCTGCCTGAAGGCCACACACGTCGGGATCCTGCTTGAGGGGAACACAGGAAAGGATGACAGGCGTGACACGCTGCTCCGGGTGTCAGCTTCACGATAAGTGCACAACTGCCAAAACATCGGTGACAGGAGTTTGAACAAACTCCGGGAGATAGTGAAGGACAGGGAAGCCTGGTGTGCTGCAGGCCACGGAGTTGCAGGGTCAGACACGATTAGTGACCACAACACCACCACCACCAGAACGTCTCCACATAGGCCATTACTACTATGAAAAGTCTAGCTTGCCAACAGCAGCAATAAAGTGACAGTCTTCCAAAAAGCACCTGAAGAGACTCAGCCCCCAACACTTTCAGCTAAAAGGCACCCTCCTCCTGGTCCGCACAGACCCACCCCTCGGCGCCCCCAGGCCCCTGCGTCTACCTCTGGGAGCCGGGTGTGGCCTTCTGCACCGCTGAGTTGAAGAAGGCGTCGCTGAAGAAGTCAAGGGAGCCGCTGAAGATGACCCGGGCATTGTTCCGGGCCTGCAGCCCCGCGATGAGAAGGGTGTTCTTCCCCACGGCATGCGGGTACTGGTGGCGACACGCGGCGTCAGCCAAGAGGGCTGAGACCCCCCCGCCGCCCTCACCCCCGCCCTGCCCCCCCATTCCTCATCCCACTGCCACCGCCAAGGGGCTCTCCCGATTGCTGCGCACTTTCGGATAAAAAGCGCTGCCCAGGCCCAGGAGCTGGAAGCCTCGAGGCTGCAAAGGCCCTCACCTGGGTGATGGGTTTATCCGGGAAGAAGGAGTAAGAGGTGGAAGAGCCCGTCAGGATGTCCAGCACCAAAGGATTGTCAGGGTCTGCCACCATCCTGGAGAAGGAAAGGAGACTCGCCCAATTCTAACCCCCAAGAACTGAGCCCAAAGGACTGGGGTCCCCCAGGAGCCACTTCTCAGGAATCCATCACACTTCCTGAAAGCCAAGCCCCGAGCCCTCCTCTTGCTGTGACGATGGAATCTGACTCAGTGTCACATTTAATCTCAACGCATGCTCCGGGGGAAAGCAAGCCTCCCGACAAAAGTGACCCCTTCTTCCCCCCAGCTTCTGCCGGCCTCTCCTGCTCACTCACCCCACACCCCGAAAGAGGATGGGATTCAGAGATGATTTCCCAACGATGGTGGGGGCCTTCAGCAGGTTCTCTGTGTCGGCCACGATGAGCGTGTGCTGCCCGAGCAGAGGGAAATCGGATCAGAAGGTCCACGTGCTGGGGACCCCTCCCGGTTTCGAGGCTGAGCTGGTTACCTGGCCAAGGTCTGAGACATCATAGTTGTGATGGTCGATGACAGCTGTTTTCTCCTCGTCGAACTCAATCCCACACTCACTGCCCAGCTCCCGGAGAGGGTCGCCTGCAGACCCGAGAGACGCTTGCCTGAGCCCTGGGCTGAGCAGCGTCCCTGCCGCCAGCATCCTCGCGACTCACTCTGCCAGGCACCCCTGGGCCCTGCACCTCACCAAGCCGGGCGCAGCCCCCACGACTCCTGGGCAACAGCATGGTGTTCTGCCTGCGGGAGTCAGGATCTAAACTGATAAACCACCACCACCTGACCCCCTCTCTCGGCAAGTACACCGTGAGCTTGGTTCTGCACAAAAACTTGCTTTGAAGCAAAGTAATTACCTCGGGCAAACTTCATCTGGATGAGTCTGGACTTACAAGGTTTCTCTGATCTTCATCAACACCCAACCAAGACCCCACTCAACATGGCTTTAAAAACCTGCCCCCACTGGAGAAAAGGAAACGAGAGTGGCCAGGGGGTGCTCACTGGTGCCGCTGGTGGTTAAGCACATGGGGTTCGGGATCCTACTCCCCTCTCCCTGCTTCTAAGTATCTTTGAAAATGTCCAAAATAGGAAACAAAAATTTGTTAATCTTCCCTCTTGCCTTCTTTTTGTAAGAGCCGCCAAAAAAAGCAAAAGAAAAAAAAGGAAACAGCAAAACGAAGGAGAAGAAACACAGGGGTCCCAGCTCTTAGACAGGACCTGCTCCTCAGCTCCCCGGCTCTGGTCACGGGAGGCGCAGGAGGGACTGTGGGCGCTGCAGTGCCTGCCCGCCCTGGCGGGACTCCCCCAACTCCCCACCGCGAATGCCCACTTGGCAGCTTCCAGGTGTAAAGCTCCCAGCTCCCAGGAGAAACGGTGGGAGACGCCACAAGCTCCTGGGCCAGACTCACCGATGTCTGAGCTGGCAGCCACCAGGACACTGCCTCCACCGTCGATAAAGGCACTGATGGTCTCCACGTTGATGTTTCCTCCAAAATCTGAAAGAAGTGCCAGACTCAGGACCCAGAGGGTTCCTCTCACTGCTCCTCTGACATCTGGGTGGGGAGGGTGACCTACAGACAGTGCTAAGTCGCTTCAGTCGTGTCCGACTCTTTGTGACCCCATGGACTGTAGCCCGCCAGGCTCCCCTGTCCATGGGATTCTCCAGACAGGAATACTGGAGTGGGTTGCCATGCCTTCCTCTAGGGGATCTTCCCGACCCAGGGATTGACCCCTGGCACGTGGGTTCTTAAGCAGCTGAGTCCCACCAGAGACCAGGCACAACCAATTACAGAACAGCACCCTCTGGGCGCCCAAAGCAAGAGGGACCTCTACCATACATGTCCTGACAGGGCAACGTTCCCAGCTCCTCAGGGCGAAGATGCAAGAATAATGGCTCAGATTCATAAGCCTTTAGAAGCACAAACGAAGCGCTCACACGCCTGCCAGTCCCAGCTGTCCACTCAGTCATACGCGTTTCAAGTCGCACACGAACTGTGCATCTAGAAATGCCACGTTTTTCACTCCCATCCCATGAAACAAGTTGCAGCAGCTCACCTGCATCTTTCCATCCGCACCTGTCTTCCCTTGAGCCGCTCCTGGGGCCCCTGGCCGTTCTCCAGAGCCCATCCACCTCACCTCAGTGAGCCCGCCTGAGAAGAGGCACTCCTAAACCTCAGGATGCTGCTGTCATGTGACCCGCGTAGCTTCTGCCCGACATGAGAAGTTTCCCCCTGCTAACCCTACAGGTTTAGGTCCAGCACAGTCCCAACAGGACCACTTCATATACTGTTTTAGAGTGAGCACCAAAAATGCACATGAACTTTCAGCACCTGTAACTATAAGACCACACCCTTTTCTGGTCAGAGGGTCGGGGACGGCCATAAGCACCCAGAACTGGCACTGAGGGGGCTGCAGCAGGCTCAAGTGCCGAGTCGCTCAGTCGTGTCAGGCTCTCTGCGGCCCATGGTCTGCAGCCCGCCAGGCTCCTCTGTCTTGGGGATTCTCCAGGCAAGGATAGTGGAGTGGGCTGCCAGGCCCTCCTCCAGGGGATCTTCCCCGCCCAGGGACGGAACCCAGGTCTCCGGCATTGCAGGCGGATTCTTTACCATCTAAGCCTCCAGGGAAGCCCTCAAGGGCCCTCCCCAAAGGCGCCCCTGACGTTCAGCACGAAGCAGTGGCTAGAGTGCTCAGTGACTCACCTTTTCATTACATTGAGAACTGCTTCCTGTGTGCTGGGAAGAAAAGGCAGGACAAGGGGCTGGCGTACATGTATGCTGGCCAGGGAGACGCCAGGGACGTGTGTGAGAAGCTGAGAGTGAGCAAGGCATCTGGGGGCACAAGCACCCGGACACCGAGAACGGCAGGTCCAAGGCCGCTGAGGCGGGCGACTCGCCACCAGGGAGCAGCCCAGTGTGGCAAAGGGGGCAAGGCGCGGCAGAGGAAGCTGGGCACTGCCGCTTCTGTGGGCTCTGTGACAGTGGCTACGGGGGAGCCACCGAGGCCTGTGAGCAGGAGACCAAGATAATCTCCTCGTACCTTTAAAGGAAGGTGCTGGTGGCTCAGGGGAATCAGGAGCAGGGTGAGGATGGACGCAGTGACGGGACCACTGCAGTCACCCAGGCAGTGAAGAGTGGTGTCCGCACCTCGGCAGTGGAGGGGGTGGTCGGAGGCGGCGGGAAGGAGGGGGAGGAAGCAGGGCGGCCCCACGCCCCCACGCTGAGGGCCAAGCCTGATGAGGGAGGGAGGCACGAAGGACGACGCCACGATCTCTGCCCGAGCAACGGGAAGCCTGGAGGTGCCATTTACCCCGACTGGACACGCAAGTCTGTCCACTACCTCCACTGGGCAGTTAGAAATGAGCTCACAACGTAAGTCTGTAACGATGTGAACATGAGGACGGCCCTCCTTTCTGAGCGGTGACTTTCAGGAGAGAGAAAAGCACAGCACTTTACCGATCAACAGAGTATCTTAGTCAGGGGTGCGGGGCGCTCAAGCCCTTAGCCCACACCGAGCCACCCACCCAGCCTCCTCCAGAGAGGCCAGGCAAATCCTTAGGCAACGTAGAACAGCTGCTTGGTCCAGCACAGGGGTTCCCAGCAAGGTGATTCTGCCACTCAAGGCAATACCCGCAGACGTTTCTCGTCACCAGGGGAAGCAGGCTGCTGGTACCTGGTGGGTAGGGGCTCAGGACGCTGCACTGACCAAGACGGTGCCCACAACACAAAATCATCCAGCCAAAGTGCCAGGAAGCTTGCTGCTGAGACTCCAGCAGAGTGACAGATAGGAAATCGATGATTTACTATTGTCTAGTCACCAGTGCAGTGAGCAAGTGAAGTCGCTCAGGCGTGTCCAACTCTTCACGACCCTGTGGACTGCAGCCTACTGGGCTCCTCCATCCATGGGATTCTCCAGGCAAGAATACTGGAGTGGGGTGCCATTTCCTTCTCCAGGGGAACTTCCTGACCAAGGGATCGAACCTGGGTCTCCCACATTGTGGGCAGACACTACCGTCTGAGCCACTAGCGATGGGTAGAAAATTCAGCCAAGCTCCTTCGTCCATGGGATTCTCCAGCCAAGAATACTGGAGTGGGTTGCCATTTCCTTCTCCAGGGGATCTTCCCGACCCAGGGATCGAACCCAGGTCTCCCGTATTGCAGGCAGATGCTTTAACCTCTGAGCCACCAGGGAAGTTAAGTCACTAAGTCATGTCCGACTCTTTGCAACCCCAAGGACTGCAGCACGCCAGGCTCCTCTATCCTCCACTATCTCCTGAAGTTTGCTCAAATCCATGTCCCTTGAGCTAGTGATGCTAACCATCTCATCCTCTGTCGTCCCCTTCTTCAATATTTCCCAGCATCAGGGTCTTTCCAACGAATCAGCTCTTCACATCAAGTAGCCAAAGTATTGGAGTTTCAGCTTCAACATCAGTCCTTCCAATGAATATTCAGGACTGATCTCCTTTAGGATGGGCTGGTTGGATCTCCTTGCCATCCAAGGGACTCTCAAGAGTCTTCTCCAACACCACAGTTCAAAAGCATCAATTCTTCAGACCTCAACTTTCTTTATAGTCCAACTCTCACTTCCATATGAATGAAACTGAGATACCTGGGCTTAACTCCAGGCATCATGCTTTGAAAACCCAGTGAACAATATGAAAAGGCAAAAAGGACCATTATATCTACTACTGTGGGCAAGAATCCTGTAGAAGAAGTGGAGTAGCCATCACAGTCAACAAGAGTCTGAAATGCAGTACTAGGGTGCAGACTCAAAAATGACAGAATGATCTCTCTTCGTTTCCAAGGCAAACCATTCAATATCATGGTAATTTGAGTCTATACCCCAACCACTAATGTCAAAGAAGCTGAACAGTTCTATGAAGACCTACAAGACCTACAAGACCTTCTAAAACTAAAACTAAAAAATTATATCCTTTTCATCATAGGGGACTGAAATGCAAAGGCAGGAAGTCAAGAGATACTTGGAGTAACAGGCAAGTTTGGTCTTGGAGTACAAAATGAAGCAGGGAAAAGGCTAACAGAGTTTTCCCAAAAGAATGCAGTAGTCATAGCAAATACCCTCTTCCAACAACATAAACTCTACACATGGACATCACCAGATGGTCAATACTGAAATTAGACTAATTTATATTTTTTGCAACCGAAGTTGGAAAAGCTCTACACGGTGAGCAAAAATGAGACCAGGAGCTGAGATCATGAACTACTTATTGCAAAATTCAGACCTAAATTGAAAAAAGTAGGGAAAATCACTACACCATTCAGATATGACCTAAATCCCTTACACTTATACAGTGGAAGTGACAAATAGAATGCCATAAAGAATTCCATGGATAATTCCATAATAGAATTCCATAAAGGCTAGAGATCTCTTCAAGAAAATTAAGAGACACCAAGGGAACATTTCATGTAAAGATGGGCACAATAAAGGACAGAAACGGTATGGACCTAACAGAAGCAGAAGATATTAAAAAGAGGGCACAAAAATACACAGAAAAACTGTACAGAAAAGATCTTCATGACTCAGATAACCACGATGGTGTGATCACTCACCTAGAGCCAGACATCCTGGAGTCCAAAGTCAAGTGGATCTTAAAAAGCATTACTACCAACAAAGCTAGTGGAGGTGATAGAATTCCAGCTGAGTTATTTCAAGTCCTAAAAGATGATGTGTAAGTGCTGCACTCAATATGCCAGCAAATTTGTAAAACTCAGCAGTGGCCACAGGACTGGAGAAGGTCAGTTTTCATTCCAATCCCAAAGAAAGGCAATGCCAAAGAATGCTCAAACTACTGCACAATTGCACTCATTTCACAGACTAGCAAAGTAATGCTCAAAATTCTCCAAGCCAGGCTTCAACAGTACGTGAACTGAGACCTTCCAAATGTTCAAGCTGGTTTTAGGAAAGGCAGAAAAACCAGAGATCAAATTGCCAACATCTGTTGGATAAAAGAAAAAGCAGATTCCAGAAAAACATCTACCTCTGTTTCATTGACTATACTAAAGCCTAAAACTGTGTGGATCACCACAAACTGTGGAAAATTCTGAAAGAGATGGGAATACCAGACCACCTTACCTGCCTCCTGAGAAATCTGTATGCAAGTCAAGAAGCCAAAGTGAGATCCGGACATGGAGCAACAGACTGGTTCCAAATCAGAAAAGGACTACGTCAAGGCTGTATACTGTCACCCTGCTTATTTAACTTCTATGCAGAGTACATCATGAGAAATGTCAGGCTGGATGAAGCAGAAGCTGGAATCAAGACTGCTGGGAGAAATATCAATAACCTCAGATATGCAGATAACACCACCCTTATGGCAGAAAGTGAAGAACTAAAGAGCCTTTTGATGAAAGTGAAAGAGAAGAGTGAAAAAGCTGGCTTAAAACTCAACATTCACAAAACTCCTCATCATGGCATCTGGTCCCATCACTCCATGGCAAATAGATAGGGAAACAATGGAAACAGTGACAGACTTTATTTTTTTAGGCTCCAAAATCACTGCAGATATTGACTGCAGCCCTGCAATTAAAAGATGCTTTCTCCTTAGAAGAAAAAGTATGACAAACCTAGACAGCATGTTAAAAAGTAGAGACATCACTTCGTCAACAAAGGTCCATCTAGTCAAGGCTATGGTTTTTCCATTAGTCATGTACAGATGTAAGAGTTGGACCATAAAGAAGGCTGGATTTAGGCTCCAAAATCACTGCAGATATTGACTGCAGCCCTGCAATTAAAAGATGCTTTCTCCTTAGAAGAAAAAGTATGACAAACCTAGACAGCATGTTAAAAAGTAGAGACATCACTTCGTCAACAAAGGTCCATCTAGTCAAGGCTATGGTTTTTCCATTAGTCATGTACAGATGTAAGAGTTGGACCATAAAGAAGGCTGGGCACTGAAGATTTGATGCTTTTGAAATGTGATGTTGGAGAAAACTCTTGAGAGTCCCTTGGACTGCAAGGAGATCACACCAGTTGATTTTAAATCAATCTTGAATAGTCATTGGAAGGACTGATGCTGAAGCTAAAGCTCCAATACTTTGGTCACCTGATGTGAAGTGCCAACTCACTGGAAAATGCCTTGATGCTGGGAGAGACTGAAGACAGAGAAGGGGACAACAGAGGATGAGATGGCTGGATGGCATCACTGACTCGATGGACATGAGTTTCAGTACACTCCAGGAGTTGGTGATGGACAGGGAGGCCTGGCGTGCTGCAGTCCATGGGGTCACAGAGAGTCAGACACGACTGAGTGACTGAAGAACAACAAATACAGGCAACCCCTTCACCTTTCTGAGCCCGTTTCCCCATCTATAAAATGAGGACCCAGTATTTCCCGGGTACAGAGGATATGCTAAGGANGGACAGGGAGGCCTGGCGTGCTGCAGTCCATGGGGTCACAGAGAGTCAGACACGACTGAGTGACTGAAGAACAACAAATACAGGCAACCCCTTCACCTTTCTGAGCCCGTTTCCCCATCTATAAAATGAGGACCCAGTATTTCCCGGGTACAGAGGATATGCTAAGGATCCCTCTCCTGTAGCCTCTACTGCACGTGCCTTCAGAGCTTCCAGATCCCGGAAGAGCAAGGAACCCACTGACACGTGGAGGAGGCAGCCAGGCCGGAGTCCTCACACCTGAGAGGGCCTAGCGGTCACAGTACCACAGAAGGGCACTCAGAGCCCTTACCCTGGACACGACTTATCCTGAACACCCCCGACCTCCAGAACACACTAGCCTTCTCCCTAGGGGTGTCTGAGACAGTTTCCCTCAAGATCGGTCCCCACCCTGCAAGACAGAAAAGCTGACCACAGAGATGCCGGGCAGGGCTTCAAATAACATGGAATCTCAGAGACATTATTCCATTTCTTTTCCCTGCTTTCTCCATCGACAATGGTCACAGTTCGATACTGGCCTTAACACTTCTCTCAACCAGCTCATCTCCTCTTTTAAGAGGACGCCTCAGGTCCAAAGCCTGCAGCAGGTCAAGAACCAGCCAGAACTTGACGGCACTGCATTCATTCTGTTTATACTTTCCTCCACAGAAAGCAAACGGTGGTGCCGTACTGGCTTTCCATTCTCAGTGGTGACGACGGGTTCATTACTAGTTTTCTTTCAAACTGGGCGTTTTTTTTTTTAAAGCAGGTCAATTTGAAGAAAAACATTACTATCACAAATATGGAAAGTGGTAAAGATCATGAAGTGGGTACGGAAATGACTGATTTCGGAAGCAGTATCTTAGGCTCTGCCTTTTCTCCCACTAACAACAGCCTACCTCCCTCCCTCCCAGTGACCCTTCTAAGCACAACTCAGACAGTCCCTCCCCTCCATCTTGGACATTCTGACACGTGGTTTGGTAACTCATTTCAAGTCCTTATTTATATTTCCTCACAGACAGGTTGAAAGACTCCTCAAGGGTAGGCTCTGTCACTATTCGGTACTGCTTTCAGAGTTCCAACATAGCAGTAATCCAGCAAACACCACTTAACCTGCTAAAGGCATCATTCGCCTGCCTAGCCAACTTGAAGATTTTAATGCACAACTGAACTTGCCTCCGAAAAGCCAATTTCAAAGGCACATGTTACAGGGGAGTTGGGAGCACCTCGCCAAGTAATGGGAACCCAGGGGAAAAAAATACATCAGGGGTTTGGCAGATCCCAATCTCACATGAACCACAGAGAAGAAAGTCGATGCCAGTGACAGCCTTTCTAAGCTTCATGAGCTGAACAGAGAGATGGCAGTCCTGACTTCCCCCGAACATGGACAACTTGTGTCCTCTGAGAAAAAGATAAACAGAAGCCACTAAAGAAGAGAATGACTAGGATGCTCACTGAAAAAGCACAATAAAAAGGGAAACAGGCAAAGGACTGGGGATGTTTAGTCTGGAGAAGAAACAACTGAATAACTCAGGACCTGATTATGCAAAGGCTATGCCTCTAAGCAAAATAAGCATTAGACCTGTTCTCTTAGGCCCTGGGGAGTATCAGAAACCCTTTTCCTCCTTGCCCCAAATAAACAAAGCAGGAAGTGGGAGACGAATTTCAGTGTAATACATGATCTTCTTAACAGAGTTGTACAGTGGCAGACTGAGTTGCTTCCTAAAATAGTAAGCTGTCACAGGAATGTCAACTGGAAAATCTAGTGAAGATGTTCATTTGGTTCAACAACTAGTCTTCTGCTCGTTCAGTTCAGTTCAGTCGCTCAGTCGTGTCCGACTCTTTGCGACCCCATGAATCGCAGCACGCCAGGCCTCCCTGTCCATCACCGTCTCCCGGAGTTCACTCAGACTCACATCCATTGATCCGTGATGCCATCCAGCCATCTCATCCTCAGTCGTCCCCTTCTCCTCCTGCCCCCAATCCCTCCCAGCATCAGACTCTTTTCCAATGAGTCAACTCTTCGCATGAGGTGGCCAAAGTACTGGAATTTCAGCTTTAGCATCATTCCTTCCAAAGAAATCCCAGGGTTGATCTCCTTCAGAATGGACTGGTTGGATCTCCTTGCAGTCCAAGGGACTCTCAGGAGTCTTCTCCAACACCACAGTTCAAAAGCATCAATTCTTCGGCGCTTAGCCTCCTTCACAGTCCAACTCTCACATCCATACATGACCACAGGAAAAACCATAGCCTTGTTAGACGGACCTTAGTTGACAAAGTAATGTCTCTGCTTTTGAATATACTATCTAGGTTGGTCATAACTTTTCTTCCAAGGAGTAAGCGTCTTTTAATTTCATGGCTGCAGTCACCATCTGCAGTGATTTTGGAGCCCAAAAAAATAAAGTCTGACACTGTTTCCACTGTTTCCCCATCTATTTCCCATGAAGTGATGGGACCGGATGCCATGATCTTCGTTTTCTGAATGTTGAGCTTTAAGCCAACTTTTTCGCTCTCCTCCTTCACTTTCATCAAGAGGCTTTTTAGCTCCTCCTCACTTTCTGCCATAAGGGTGGTGTCATCAGCATATCTGAGGTTATTGATATTTCTCCCGGCAATCTTGATTCCAGCTTGTGTTTCTTCCAGTCCAGCGTTTCTCATGATGTACTCTGCATATAAGTTAAATAAGCAGGGAGACAATATACAGCCTTGACGTACTCCTTTTCCTATTTGGAACCAGTCTGTTGTTCCATGTCCAGTTCTAACTGTTGCTTCCTGACCTGCATACAGATTTCTCAAGAGGCAGGTTAGGTGGTCTGGTATTCCCATCTCTTTCAGAATTTTCCACAGTTTATTGTGATCCACACAGTCAAAGGCTTTGGCATAGTCAATAAAGCAGAAATAGATGTTTTTCTGGAACTCTCTTGCTTTTTCCATGATCCAGCGGATGTTGGCAATTTGATCTCTGGTTCCTCTGCCTGTTCTAAAACCAGCTTGAACATCAGGGAGTTCACGGTTCACATATTGCTGAAGCCTGGCTTGGAGAATTTTGAGCATTACTTTACTAGCGTGTGAGATGAGTGCAATTGTGCGGTAGTTTGAGCATTCTTTGGCATTGCCTTTCTTTGGAATTGGAATGAAAACTGACCTTTTCCAGTCCTGTGGCCACTGCTGAGTTTTCCAAATTTGCTGGCATATTGAGTGCAGCACTTTCACAGCATCATCTTCCAGGATTTGAAACAGCTCAACGGGAATTCCATCACCTCCACTAGCTTTGTTCTTAGTGATGCTTTCTAAGGCCCACTTGACTTCACATTCCAAGATGTCTGGCTCTAGATTAGTGATCACATCCTCATGATTATCTGGGTCGTGAAGATCTTTTCTGTACAGTTCTTCTGTGTATTCTTGCCACCTCTTCTTAATATCTTCTGCTTCTGTTAGGTCCATACCATTTCTATCCTTTATCGAGCCCATCTTT
The DNA here is from genome assembly GCA_006410675.1 of Oreotragus oreotragus. NCBI lineage: Eukaryota > Metazoa > Chordata > Mammalia > Artiodactyla > Bovidae > Oreotragus > Oreotragus oreotragus. The sequence continues at coordinate 141,513 of SJYX01002654.1, forward strand.
GCATGAAATGTTCCCTTGGTATCTCCAATTCTCTTGAAGAGATCTCTAGTCTTTCCCATTCTGTTGTTTTCCTCTATCTCTTTGCATTGATTGCTGAAGAAGGCTTTCTTATCTCTTCTTGCTATTCTTTGGAACTCTGCATTCAGATGCTTATATCTTTTCTTTTCTCCTTTGCTTTTCGCCTCTCTTCTTTTCAGTGCTATTTGTAAGGCTTCTCCAGACAGCCATTTTGCTTTTTTGCATTTCTTTTCCATGGGGATGGTCTTGATCCCTGTCTCCTGTACAATGTCACGAACCTCATTCCATAGTTCATCAGGAACTCTGTCTATCAGATCTAGGCCCTTAAATCTATTTCTCACTTCCACTGTATAATCATAAGGGATTTGATTTAGGTCATACCTGAATGGTCTAGCGGTTTTCCCTACTTTCTTCAATTTAAGTCTGAATTTGGAAATAAGGAGTTCATGATCTGAGCCACAGTCAGCTCCTGGTCTTGTTTTTGTTGACTGTATAGAGCTTCTCCATCTTTGGCTGCAAAGAATATAATCAATCTGATTTCGGTGTTGACCATCTGGTGATGTCCATGTGTAGAGTCTTCTCTTGTGTTGCTGGAAGAGGGTGTTTGCTATGACCAGTGCATTTTCTTGGCAAAACTCTATTAGTCTTTGCCCTGCTTCATTCCGCATTCCAAGGCCAAATTTGCCTGTTACTCCAGGTGTTTCTTGACTTCCTACTTTAGCATTCCAGTCCCCTATAATGAAAAGGACATCTTTTTTGGGTGTTAGTTCTAAAAGGTCTTGTAGGTCTTCATAAAACCGTTCAACTTCAGCTTCTTCAGCATTACTGGTTGGGGCATAGACTTGGATTATGGTGATATTGAATGGTTTGCCTTGGAGACGAACAGAGATCATTCTGTCGTTTTTGAGATTGCATCCAAGTACTGCATTTCGGACTCTTCTGTTGACCATGATGGCCACTTCATTTCTTCTGAGGGATTCCTGACCGCAGTAGTAGATATAATGGTCATCTGAGTTAAATTCACCCATTCCAGTCCATTTTAGTTCGCTGATTCCTAGAATGTCGATGTTCCCCCTTGCCATCTCTTGTTTGACTACTTCCAATTTGCTTTGATTCATGGACCTGACATTCCAGGTTCCTGTGCAATATTGTTCTTTACAGCATCGGATCTTGCTTCTATCACCAGTCACATGCACAATTGGGTATTGTTTTTGCTTTGGCTCCATCCCTTCATTCTTTCTGGAGTTATTTCTCCACTGATCTCCAGTAGCATACTGAGCACCTAATGACCTGGGGAGTTCCTCTTTTGGTATCCTATCATTTTGCCTTTTCATACTGTTCATGGGGTTCTCAAGACAAGAATACTGAAGTGGTTTGCCATTCTCTTCTCCAGTGGACCACTTTCTGTCAGAACTCTCCACCATGACCCGCCCGTCTTGGGCTGCCCTGCAGGCATGGCTTGGTTTCATTGAGTTAGACAAGGCTGTGGTCCTAGTGTGATTAGATTGACTAGTTTTCTGTGAGTCTTCTGCTAAGCCCTGGATATATCCACCCAGCCTCAAATAGGGGTTTGGACTAGGTAATCACTAAAGGTTATTCTCAGCCTAACTATGACTCCATCTGAATTCTCAGGATCAACTACCACCAAAGCCCCTTTATAGAAAATCATACTTATGGTACAGCCATTTTCTTTTTCCACACAGGCAAACCTAAGGGGAGTGGGGGTGGGGCGCTGGTGAAGGAACATTAACGGAGAACACCCACTTCTCAGAGTAGCAGAGCCAGGAGTTCTAAGGTTTGCAACAACACTTGATCCCACAGTCCTCAGCTCTGTCTTCTGGTAAGGATATATCCTCTCCTAAGCCCACAGGGAAGTGAAGTGAAATGAAAGTCACTCAATCGTGTCCAACTCTGCGACTCTATGGACTACAGAGTCCGTGGAATTCTCCAGGCCAGAATACTGGAGTCGGTAGCCTTTCCCTTCTCCAGGGGATCTTCCCAACCCAGGTCTCCCGCATGGCAGGTGGATTCTTTACCAGCTCAGCCACAAGGGAAGCCCAAGAATACCGGAGTGGGTAGCCTATCCCTTCTCCAACAGAGCTTCCTGACCGAGGAATCGAACCGGGGTCGTTTGCATTTCAGGCAGATTCTTTACCAACTGAGCGTTAGCATTTTTCTCTTTGGGAGCAGCAGCGCCCAGGGCTGGCGACCCATTCCATCCCAGGACATACCTAAGATCCTGAAGAAGGCTGAGAAGTCAGAGTTCTGGGGCGACCCGCAACCCTTACCTTCTACCGAAGGGGAGAAGATGATGAGATTGTCATAGAGAAATTCCCCGTACTTAATGAGAGACAGGCTGGGGTCATCTGCGGTCTTGAATGTGAGTACAAAGCCGCGATCTGGAAAACGAGAACGAGGGAGCTGAGGCAGATAGGATGCAAACAGAAACCACCACTGCAGAGACCATGACGGTCCTGCCCCCGTCCCCCCAGCAACCCCCTGGGGGCAGGTCGGACCTTGAAGACGAGGTCGGGTGGGAGGGAGAGGGGTCGATGTCTCGGGGCTCAGGGACCTTTCCACCGCATCGGGCCCCAGTCTCACCCTTCAGGCTCCGGAAGAAAAGCGAATGCGTCTCCCGGAGGTTGAGGTTGTCAAGCAGTACCAAGGTGCGGGGACCGCTGGCGCCGGCCAAGCCAAGCAAAGTCAGCAGCAGCAGCCACCAGCCGGACCACACACAGGCCGCGCGGGGCGCCATCTTCCTGCTCCAAAGAAACCAGGCGCTTGGGTACCGGAAGTGCCCTTTCCACGGTCACCCAATCGCGGCTCGTTGTCTTGGAGTATCACCCGGAAGTGATTCGAGAACGCCGGAGCCTGGCGTCCGGAGCCGCCGGTTGGACCGCGAAGCGCGCGGAACCCGGCCGGAAGTGTCCCTGTGGGAGGTGGATTCTCGGCACACTATTGGTGAAAGCGGCGCGGGGTCCCTCCCCCCCCGAGAGGAAAGGGCTCAATCCTAGAGAGACAGCTCTGCGGCCGCGGCCAATCAGTAGGGCCGACAGCCCTTGGGTTCCGCCCGTTGCCGGCTCCCGCCGGAGTTCCCGCCGGCTCCCGCCTCCTCATCCGATTGGCCCTGGTTTGGGCCGCGGCGTCCGGGTCAGGGTCCGGGCCGGAGGTTAGCTGGCCCGGGACAGGTTCGACTGGAGCCAGGCCCCACCTCCACTGTCTCCAGGGGCGAGGTGGTTGGAAAAAGGCCGAGACGGGTCGCGGGCGTGGGGGCTACGAGAAGAGGGCCGGAATCTCTCCCGCTGCTCACGGGCGCAGGGCCTTGGCGCTGGGCCGGCCCACCCAGCCCGATGAGGCAGTGTGGACTGGGCGAACATTCAGAACCTCTAGCTGGGCGCATGCTCGCACCAGCCCCTGTAAACTGGGCGCTTCTCCGGTTTTCAGGCTGCTTCTGGTGGCTCAGAGGGTAGAGTCTGCCTGCAGTGCAGGAGATTTGGGTTCGATCCCTGGGTCGGGAAGATTCCCCTGGAGAAGGAAATTGCAACTCACTCCAGTGTTCTTGCCTGGAGACTTCTATGGACAGAAGAGCCTGGCGGGCTGCAGTCCATGGAGTCGCAAAGAGTTGGACACGGCTGAGCGATTTTCAGGGCAACTTTATGGGGCTTCCCTTGTAGCTCCGTCGGTAAAGAATCCACCTACAATGCAGGAGACCCAGGTTTGTAACCTAGGTCAGGAAGATCTGGAGAAGGAAATGGCAACCCACTCCAGTAACTTTCCTGGAGAATCCCCATGAACAGAGGAGCCTGGCTGGCTGCAGTACATGGGGTCACAGAGAGTCGGACACGACTGACCGACTTAAGTTTCTCTGGTTTCCAGGCCGCTGTCCTAGGCTGGCACTAGAAACGAGGAGGCGCGGTCCTACTTATCTGTGTCTTTGGGACAGCCTGGGCTCTTGGGAGGACTAGCCAGACTTCGAAAGCACTTAGTGCAGAGCCAGGCTGAGCCTCCACTCAGCTTTGCTGGCCCCACACCCCTTCTGAACTGACAGACGGCAGCCAGCTCTCCTCAGAGCGCCACGGGTCTAAGTAAAAGCTACCACAAGCATCTCCAGGACTTAGCCATTCTCTAGAGCTCAGCCCCAATCCTGAAGTGAATGCCGAAGGTAACTGTGGAGAGAAGGCAGCCATTCTTTTCTGATGTATTCTACTTGTCCACCGAACCAAGCACGTGGGGGCAAAAGTCAAAACCTCCCTCTGCGCTGCTCCTCAACCAGTCCTGCCCTCCATCCCCACTGACTGCACCCTGAACTCCTGCGCCACAGCCTAGCCCTCCTGCCCTTCGGCCCACGATACATCAGTCCACTTCTCACTCAGACCCGACGGTGTAGGTAGTCACTGAGCAGTCGGCCACAGCTCACAGAACCCAGAGGCTCTTCCCGCAGGTCTGCACCTAAGCTCATCTTGGCAGCTTTATCTCCTCTCGGTCCCTGCTCAGGGCTTCCATGGAACAGGTCTCCTCCCACCTTTTACATACCCTGATCTTCCCACCTCCTGCCGTTTGTTCACGAGGACCCTTCTACCAGGAACCCTCTCCCCACATTCCCATCTTAAGGGATCTTCTTCATCCTTTGTGGTAGCCCCACCCGCTGCCGCTTCCTTCGCAAGGGCACTCTGTTCCCCATACAGACCTGATTTTGCATCCTCTTGCTCAAAGGGTGCACTGCAGCCTGCCTCCCCTTAGGCTGACCTCTGAGTTTCCGAAGCACCTTCCGCCCTGGCTTCTCCAGAACATGAGCTCCTTGGCCCAGGCAAGTAGCTTGGGGCAGGTACCACAGTGGTTAATACAAAATACGAAGGGGAGGACTGGAGAACAGAGGACCTGCTACGCAGCAGGAACTCTACACACTATCTCATTTAACCTTCACAACAACCCTGTGAGTGCGTCCCTGAGAGCTCCGCTGGTAAAGAATCCGCCTGCAATGCAGGAGACCCGGTTCGATTCCTGGGTCAGGAAGATCTGCTGGAGAAGGGATAGGCTACCCACTCCAGTATTCTTGGGCTTCCCTAGTGGCTCAGCTGGTAAAGAATCCCCCTGCAATGTGGGAGACCTGGGTTCGATCCCTGGGTTGGGAAGATCCCCTGGATATCACACAAAGAACTCTATACACTTAACTCATTTAACCTTCACAATAACCCTGTGTGGTTGGTATTATCCCCATTTCACAGATGCTCAGCATGAAATGAGGCTCAGGACAGCACCAAAGCCTTGTCCCTCGGACTGTACATCCCTCAGTCATGGGCAAGGGGATGGGTCAGTCTTAGGCAACTGGGATGGCCTGGATTCATTTCTAGTGGTGTTAGCACACACGGTTCCAACACTGCCACTGAGAGCATCAAGACCTGAGTCTTCTCTGGACCTCTGCTCTCCTGGGTCACAGATCCTTTGAGAATCTAACAACGGTTCACATTTATATGCTCTCTGCTGGAAAAGCTGCACTTGTACTCAAAATTGCAGGGAGTTGCAGAGACCTGGAGCCTGCAGGCTGTTAAGAACCCCTGCTCCAGGCTTCCCTGGTGGCCCAGTGGTTAAGAATCGGACGCCAACGTAGGGGACACCGGACAGATCCCTGGTCCAGGAAGATGCCACAGAGCCACTAAGCCCGTGAACCCCAACTACCGAAGCCCGCGCGCCCAGAGCCCTGCCCCACTACAGACGCCACCACAGAAAGAAGCCTGTGCATCGCGATGGAGAGCAGCCTCCGCCCACCCCAGCTAGAGCGCCTGTGCGCAGCAGTGGAGACCCAGCACAGCCAAAATAGACACAGACGCACTCGCATACATAAAAGAAGCCCTGTGCCAAAAGAGCTTCCCCAAGGAGGCCAGGGAGGGGCTGCGGAGATGCTGTCTGAGGATCGGAGAAGGGCAGTTCATCGGTAAAAGGCAGTTTATTAGGGCAGCTTAATGTGGAATGGCCTCCCCTGGGCCGCAGACCAGCTGCTCCAGGACCCCTGGGCCCGCCCCACAGGGCTTCCCCACCAAGTGGGGCCTACTGGACAGAGGAAGAGTGTTCAACTGCCAAGGTGCTGAGCTTGATCCACGTGGAAGCTGCCAGCACTCTACAGGATGCTGATGAAGGCCTGGAGGCAGAGCTGAGGTTTCTGAACCCACGGAGGCACGGAACNGCTGGTAAAGAATCCCCCTGCAATGTGGGAGACCTGGGTTCGATCCCTGGGTTGGGAAGATCCCCTGGATATCACACAAAGAACTCTATACACTTAACTCATTTAACCTTCACAATAACCCTGTGTGGTTGGTATTATCCCCATTTCACAGATGCTCAGCATGAAATGAGGCTCAGGACAGCACCAAAGCCTTGTCCCTCGGACTGTACATCCCTCAGTCATGGGCAAGGGGATGGGTCAGTCTTAGGCAACTGGGATGGCCTGGATTCATTTCTAGTGGTGTTAGCACACACGGTTCCAACACTGCCACTGAGAGCATCAAGACCTGAGTCTTCTCTGGACCTCTGCTCTCCTGGGTCACAGATCCTTTGAGAATCTAACAACGGTTCACATTTATATGCTCTCTGCTGGAAAAGCTGCACTTGTACTCAAAATTGCAGGGAGTTGCAGAGACCTGGAGCCTGCAGGCTGTTAAGAACCCCTGCTCCAGGCTTCCCTGGTGGCCCAGTGGTTAAGAATCGGACGCCAACGTAGGGGACACCGGACAGATCCCTGGTCCAGGAAGATGCCACAGAGCCACTAAGCCCGTGAACCCCAACTACCGAAGCCCGCGCGCCCAGAGCCCTGCCCCACTACAGACGCCACCACAGAAAGAAGCCTGTGCATCGCGATGGAGAGCAGCCTCCGCCCACCCCAGCTAGAGCGCCTGTGCGCAGCAGTGGAGACCCAGCACAGCCAAAATAGACACAGACGCACTCGCATACATAAAAGAAGCCCTGTGCCAAAAGAGCTTCCCCAAGGAGGCCAGGGAGGGGCTGCGGAGATGCTGTCTGAGGATCGGAGAAGGGCAGTTCATCGGTAAAAGGCAGTTTATTAGGGCAGCTTAATGTGGAATGGCCTCCCCTGGACCGCAGACCAGCTGCTCCAGGACCCCTGGGCCCGCCCCACAGGGCTTCCCCACCAAGTGGGGCCTACTGGACAGAGGAAGAGTGTTCAACTGCCAAGGTGCTGAGCTTGATCCACGTGGAAGCTGCCAGCACTCTACAGGATGCTGATGAAGGCCTGGAGGCAGAGCTGAGGTTTCTGAACCCACGGAGGCACGGAACTGCACTGGTGGGCACGGTGGTGGGCCGACGGGAACACTCGTGTGGCGTGGAAAACGGGTGTCTCCAAGAATGGTCCAGGCTCCAAGGGGCTCACACCCTGGGCAGAGTGGGCTCTCTGGGTAGCAGGGAGGGGAGTGTGCCTTCCCGGGACAGGCCCCCTTGGGTGCCCCGGTCACTGTGGAAGGCAGGCGGGAGGAGGCCTGGCTGGAGCTGCCCTCAGGGGCCTGGCGGTCTCGGGAGCCCAGGGCAGGGCGGGAGCCAGCAGTATGTTCACAGAGGCTCACCGCCAAAGCTGCTTTTGCTTTTCTTACGCTTGGCCTTGGTGAAGGGGATCTCAAGGGACTCGAGACGGAAGGGCCGAGGCTGGGGCATTTCGGGGGCCTGGGCGGGTGAGATGGCAGAGCCACCGCCGAGCAGGGAGCTGAGGCCTGGCGGTGAGCTGTGGTGTGCTGCGGAAAAGCACAGAAGGGAGACGCGCTGTTAGCCGGGATTCGGGGGGTGGAGAGGAAAGATTGTGTATGGGGTGCAGAGTCTGGTCCCCGCCCCCAGCCAGAGGCCCTGGGACCCAAAGCTCTGAGAGCTGCTCGGGCTTAGGCCTTGGGCCCAGCACTCCATCTCTGCCCAAAGGGTCTGGGCCAGGTGCATGAATTTTCAAGCCTCAGACTGTGCAGCCTGGGGCGTCAAGCCAGACAAGCCTGCTGCAAAACCCTGCTCTGTCACTTCGTGGGAGGGTAACCTTAGGGAGCTGCTTCTCCTCTCCGAGCCCGGTTTCTTCATCTGCAACATGGGCACAATGCCAGGTACTCACCTGATGTGAGTTTCTTCACAGTCCAGCTTTCCTCTCCTTACTCCTCACCTCCACCCACTCCGTCTCTCAAATAACCTCAGGACAGATCTGAGGTTTGCTTTTTAATTGGTATTGGATTGGAAGCTCAGTGTCTTTGGTTTTAGTTTTAAGAGCAAAGTGGCTTTGGACCCTTGCTTGTAAAAGCGTGTTTTGCTTTGTGGTCCTGATTGCCCTGCTTTGGGAACGAGTTGCCATCTGAGGAAGCTGGTGAGGAAATGACTGAGTCATGGGCAAGCCCAGGCTGGGGCCTGTGTGTCAGGAAGATAGAGACTCCAACTTGGCACCTCGCCCCCCGGGAAATGCGGGGGGGATGGGAGATGGGAGGCACTCCCCACCTCATCTCATTGATCACAGGAGGAGGCAGCGCTCCTCAGTTTACAACAGAGGGAACAGGCTCAGAGAAGGAAAGGGGTTCCTGGCCCGGCCTGTGTGACTCCAGAGCGCTCAGGGAGGGGCTGGAGGGCAGGAGGCGGGCGGGACGCTCACCCAGGCTCTTCATAGGGTCTGTGCCGAGGATCTGGCTGGCCCGCTTGGGCCGGAAGTAGTTACTGGCTATGTTCTCACTGTCACTGCGACTGAGCATCAGCCTGTAGCGGTCCTCTTCCTGCTGAGATGCCAAGCCTCCAGGTCAGGACCCTTTTTGTGCACTTCCTGTACCCTGTGCCCTGACCCAGGGGGCTTCCGTGGGCTCTGCCGGCCTGGGCGGCGGGCTGCCCTGAACCTCACTGCCCACGTTGCGGTACCCTCCCCTCCAGACCCCGACTCCTGCAGTGGGATCCAGGCAGCTCAGGGCGGCAAGGAGGCTGGCTGTCTCCAGTCTACACATGCTCCTCCCCACTCCCACCTTCCTTGGAACCCAGGGCAACATACTCATATAACACAGTACTCAGCTCACGAGCACATTTATGAACATTACAACTCGAGTCCTCTAACATTTTTGTCACCAAGCCCTAGTGCTTTTCACTGCTGCCGTGGATCTGTTTTCTTCAGCCCGAATCTCTTCCTTCAGGGAGCTACCCTTCACCCACTGGACACGGTCATGGTAGGTTATGCATTCGGGGCACCCTAGTACCACCACTACCGCCTGCCCGTCCCCTTGCTACACATCTGGACTCATGGCCCAGACTGGGCCAATCACAGAACAACATCTGGACACAGCCATTGGTCCAAGAGTAGGCCCGTGACCCAGGCAGAGCCAATCAGAATCTTTCCGCAAGCATTGGTTTAAGGACGCTCCAAAAAACCGTATCTCTCTTCCTCTTGAATTACCAATTGCTAGCAGCCATCTTTCCCACCACACAGAGAAGGCCTGCCTACATCCAAACCTAGGACTCCAACTGAAGCAGAGCCAAGAGGTGAAGAAACCACACAGAGCCAGGACTGTTTGGGCCCCTTGATCCAGCCATGCCTGAAACAGGTCCACTTAACATAGACTGAGAAAATCCCTATTTTGCTTATGACTGTTTGCTTTGCATAGGTATCCAACACCTGGAACTAGAGCATTCAAAACAGTTACTGTGTGGTCCTTTAGAGAAAAGGTGGCTGACCTCTTAAGGCTGTGTATTTGCTGTAATACAAAATAAAGGCAGTATGAAGTAAAGTGACTTTAGAATCACAGTGACTGTTTACGGAAACTTTTGAGGATGCTTTCTGTCCAAGAGTACCAGCCAGGGCCCAGGAAACCAGGAGCTGTTTGGTCTCTGGGTTTGCGGCTGAAACCTCTGTCCTTCACCAGCAGGATGGGCTGCCTTGAGCCGCTGGTCTCTGCGCACACTAAAGTGCCTCTGAATGAGGGCCAGAGGAGCTATGGGGTCTAGGTGCAAAGGGTGACATAGCGAGGGCCCCGCGCAGCCCCTTGATGTAATCCTCGGGTCGCCTGGAAGCACAGTCCAGTTCCCACAGCCGCCCTGACCCACCGCACCTTGGGGTCCAAGCTCCCCGCTCCCCACTGGCTCTCCCAGAGACCCTACCATGCCTGGTTCGCCGTTGTCCGCTGCAGAAGTTTTGCGGGCTGGTCTGTTCTGTGCCCCTGTTGAAACTGCTATGAGAAAACAGAAGCTGAGGTCACTGCGGCCTGGAAGGAGGGCCAGCAGGGCTGGGGCAGAGGCTGGGCGCTCAGGCCTGGCTCCGGCTTGGAGCCAGGGGAGGACACTGCCCACCCCTAAAAGGGGATGGCTCTGAGAGACATCAGGAGGGCTTAGGCTGAAGCAGCCATTCCCCTGCCTCCAGGCAAGTCTGCAAGTGAGCATGGGGAGACAGACCAGCGCTGCCTGTAGCCTGGGAGGAAATGAGGCAGCTGGCATTTCACCCGGGGCGGTGCCACGCAGGGGTTAACAGTCAGCCGCCTGTTGCTCTGGCTAAGCCACGAAAAAAACGCCATGGGAAAAGAATGAAAGCAAGATCGAGCAATTAAGCGTCATCTAGGCAAAAGTACATCGGCTTGATGAGTTGGGGTCATGCCCTGCTGAGCCAAGGAGAAACAGTGTGGACCTTGGAGCGCTAGGTCAGTGCAAGTTCGGAATACTGTTTGCTGCACATACCAAGACGTTTTCCCCAAGGCACGTGCGGGTTTAGGGCCTCCAGCCGGGTGATACCCTTTGCACGAGGAAGTAACGACAGCCCAAGGTCGTCAGTAACGTGGGACATGGGACGGGGGACACAGGAAGCTGATTTCATCGTAGCATCACAGATACTCTCTGCATGCCGAGACACTAAATAAAAGTGACGTGGCTCTGAGGAACAGGGCTCCGAACCCCTGAGATCGTGAGTCCCCTGGTACCATCTTTAAAACTTTGATTCTGTCTCTAGTTTCTTTCTTCCAAACTGTGTGTTGCCCCACTTTTGCTCCCTGCTCGCTGCACTGGTCCCCGCCAGGGTCGTCAGAGATGAAGGACCTAGATGAGCACTCCCTGAGCAGATGAGCACCCCCTGAGCAGGGGGCGGATGGGTGCGGCCCCGCCAGACCCAGGAGTCTGTGGTCTGGACGGGTGGAGCCACTGGAGAGGATCCACTGCAAATCTGAGCCTAACCTGAGACTCAGTGAGGGCTTGGTGGCTTTCAGGAGTAGCTCATCCAACCCCTTCTCTGTGAAGATCAGGCGACCGAGGCCCAGAGAGGGACAGTGATCATCACAGGGTCACACAGGAGATCAGCAGCAAAAGCAGGTGAGCCAGGCCTGCAACTGCCCAGCTCGCTTCTGTCCCTGGCTTAGGACTCACTGCTATGATTGTGACTCTGGATAAGTCACTTACACACTCTGAGATTTCTCATATGGAAGACGGGTGAAAATCTTTGTCCCTTCAAAGGGTTATTGCAGGCTGAAGTAAGGACAATAATGGTTGTGGTAAGAAAATGCACCGTGCGTTTAAGATGTGCCGGGCACGTTTCCAAGGGTTCACATATCATAAGACGTTCATGCGTTTAAAATGTGCCAGGCACGTTTCCAAGGGTTTCACATATCATGAGACGTTAAGCCACCTAGTGATCTTTAAGGAAGGTGCTGTTATTAATCCCCATCTCACAGATGAGAACACTGAGTGCCAAGAGCTGACACAGGGGCTGCTGGAGCCAAATTTCCAACCCACGTGTGTCTGACTCTTAGGCTTCTGACATTCTGGGTACCCAGGGTCACCTGTCTGCTGCCCCCAGAGCCAGCTGGGAGAGGTGCAGGGCCCCCTGACAGCAAACTGTGGAGAAGGGCAGGGGGCAAAGGAAGTGGGCAGCGGGGAGGTGAGAGAGACAGCAAAGCTCCTGACCTGCTGGGAGGCTGGTTTTTATGATGATGGGCTCGGGAATCTTCCAGAAACCATTGTCTTCATCCCAGCAGGACTCTCGTCTTATCTTCTCCAGGTTGCTATAGTTACAGTCCCGGCGGATCAGGGGCTGCACCTGCCCCAAGAGCTGCTGGAAGAGCAGAAAGTCACGCTCCTGCCGCCGGATGGTGGCCAAGTAATCCACCTTCTCCAGCTCAAACTCCGACTGCAGATCTTTAATCTCCACCTCTGCCGCCCGGAGCTGAAAACAAAAGATGAACAAGCAGTGAGTAGGAAAGACATCCCGCGTTTCCCTCTCCTCCACGCCTGCCCCCGGCCCCGCCCCCCGCCCATAGGGCACGTTTCCAAGGGTTCACATATCATAAGACGTTCATGCGTTTAAAATGTGCCAGGCACGTTTCCAAGGGTTTCACATATCATGAGACGTTAAGCCACCTAGTGATCTTTAAGGAAGGTGCTGTTATTGATCCCCATCTCACAGATGAGAACACTGAGTCCCAAGAGCTGACACAGGGGCTGCTGGAGCCAAACTTCCAACCCACGTGTGTCTGACTCTTAGGCTTCTGACATTCTGGGTACCCAGGGTCACCTGTCTGCTGCCCCCAGAGCCAGCTGGGAGAGGTGCAGGGCCCCCTGACAGCAAACTGTGGAGAAGGGCAGGGGGCAAAGGAAGTGGGCAGCGGGGAGGTGAGAGAGACAGCAAAGCTCCTGACCTGCTGGGAGGCTGGTTTTTATGATGATGGGCTCGGGAATCTTCCAGAAACCATTGTCTTCATCCCAGCAGGACTCTCGTCTTATCTTCTCCAGGTTGCTATAGTTACAGTCCCGGCGGATCAGGGGCTGCACCTGCCTCAAGAGCTGCTGGAAGAGCAGAAAGTCACGCTCCTGCCGCCGGATGGTGGCCAAGTAATCCACCTTCTCCAGCTCAAACTCCGACTGCAGATCTTTAATCTCCACCTCTGCCGCCCGGAGCTGGAAACAAAAGATGAACAAGCAGTGAGTAGGAAAGACATCCCGCGTTTCCCTCTCCTCCACGCCTGCCCCCGGCCCCGCCCCCCGCCCATTAGTCACTCAGCCCCGGCTCACTAATCCTCTCACCCATCCAATCTGATCCACCGTCTATCCTGTCATCCTTCCATTGATTCATTCACCGCCCCTCCCACCCCTCCACTCAGTACGTATTAGATGAGCACCTACAGGGTCCGGAGCCCTGCAGAAAGCAGGAAGAGAGGCTGGTCATCCACTCCCATCACCAGTGCTCAGTCACTATCCCCACTTGTACGTTTTATTCAGAAGCCGTTTACAAGGCTCCACGTGTAACACTGTAGTTACCACAGTCCTCAAGATCTCGGAGAACTATACAAATTCTTTCTTCTAAAAGAAGCAGTAGGCGAGACTTGCCTGCGGGTCCAGTGGCTAGGAGACAACTGTCTGCCTGCGAACGCAGGGGACAGAGGTTCGATCCCTGGTCCAGGAAGAGCCTGCGTGCCCAGGGGCAACTGAAGCCTGTGCGCGGGGCCCGCAAGCCGCACCTGCTGAAGCTTAAGCACCCGGAGCCTGCGCTCCGCAACGAGAGAAGCCACCGCAGAGAGATGCCTGCGCACACCCAGGAAGAGCCGGAACGCCCCCAACAATAGACTAGCGTTTGAAAAGGCAGCAGCAGGCACACGCTCTCAGACTAACAGCCCTGCTCCCCTCTACTGCCACGCTTCTGCCGGCGTTCAGCCGCTCAGTCGTGCCCAGCTCTTTGCAACCCCATGGACTGCAGCACACCAGGCTCCCTGTCCTTCACCATCTCTCAGAGTTTGCTCAAACTCATGGCCACCGAGTCAGTGATGCCGTCCAACCATCTCATCCTTTGTCACCCACTTTTCCTCCTGCCTTCGATCTTTCCCAGCATCAGAGTCTTTTCCAATGAGTCGGCTCTATGAATCAGGTGGCCAAAGTATTGGAGCTTCAGCTTCAGCATCAGTCCTCCCAGTGATTTTTAAGGGTTTATTTCCTTTAAGATTGACTGGCTTGATCTCCTTGCAGTCCAATGGACTTTCAAGAGTCTTCTCCAGTACCACATTTTGAAAGCATCATTTCTTTGACACTCTTCTTTATAGTCATTCTCTCACATCCATTCATGACTACTGGTAAAACCATAGCTTTGACTATAGGGACCTTTGTTGGCAAAGTGACGTCTCTGCTTTCTGTTATGATGTGACAAATACTAGACTTAAGAACCAGACCCACCTGGGTTGAACCACAGGTCTCATATTTTTTGATCTCTTGCCCAGGTCTGCCAGACTCGCCCTCCACACCCTCCTAAGCACAGTGGCTCGCAACACCGACAGTAACCAAGCCCTCCCTCAGCCCCGTGACACCTTCCTGCACAGTCTGTTTCCTCAAAGGGCAAGGACAGTGTGACTAGTAACGAAGGCTGTTGTAAATTCACGGGAACGATAATCACATGTAACCAACTGAGAGCAGAGAATGCCTGGTAGGACTCGGGTGGGCAGGGAGCCATCAGGGAGGGGCGGGAACACAGGGCCTTCAACTAAATTAATGACGCTCCATGTACGTAGTTGGACAGTAGCTACAAGGCATTCACGGTAACAATCTTTATGTGTTTTTATACATTATGTGCTCAGAGGCTCAGTCGTGTCCAGCTCTGACCCCATGGGCTGTAGGCTGCCAGGCTTCTTTGTCCATAGAATTTTCCAGGCAAGAATACTGGAGCAGGGTGCCGTTTCCTCCTCCAGCGGATCTTCCCAACCCAGGGATCAAACCTGCATGTCTTGTGTCTCCTGCCTTGGCAGGTGGATTCTTTACCACTAGAGCCACCTGGGAAGCCTCTTATCCATTTATCATCACTCACAGTTATTTTTAATTGAGTTATAACCCACATCAAACTATTCACCCATTTAAAGTGTACAAATCAGGAACTCCCTGGAGGTCCAGTGGTTAGGGCTCTGCACGCTCACTGCCAAGGGTCCAGGTTCAGTCCCTGGTTGGGCAACTAAAATCCCACAAGTTGTGCAGCACAGTCAAAAAATTAAACAAATAAAGCACAGGGCTTCCCTGGTGGTACAGTGGATAAGAATCTGCCTGAGACCACAGCGGACACAGTTTGGTCCCTGGCCTGGGACAATGCCACTTGCCACAGGGCAACTAAGGCTCATGCATGCACAACTGCTGAGCCCAAGTTCTAGAGCCTGCCCCCAAAGCGAGAGAGGCCGCCACAGTGAAAAGCCCACAGGGAAGCGTAGCCCCGGCTCACCACAGAGAGGACACCCGCGTGCAGCCACGACACAGTGCAGCCATTTATTTACTCTTTTGGAATAAATAAAAGAATCGCGAAAAAAACAGTGCACAATTCCGTGGCCTTCGGCATACTCACAGAGTTGAACAGTCACCACCACCCGTCTTTCTGTCTCAATAGATTCACTTCTTCTGGACATTTCATATACATGTGATCGTATATCATACCTGTGGTCTTTTGTACCGGACTTCTTTCACTGAACATGAGAGTTTTTAAGGTTCTTCCCTGTTGTACGGGCCAGCACTAGATTCCTTTTTCTTGCCAAGTAATTAATACTCCATTGGGTGGACTTACCACGTTTCATGATGGGTTTCACTTGCGGCTGTAATGAATAATGCTACTAGGAACATCAGCTTGCAATTTTTTTTAGTGTGGATACATTTTTGTTTTTCTTCAGTGGCACTCATGGGTCACATGGTAACATTTTGTTTAAACAATTGAGGAACTGCCAGACCATTTTCCAAAGCACTATATGAGGGCTCCCTGTACTCACAAGCAGTATACGAGGGCTCCAATTTCTCCATATCCTCACCAACATTTGTTACTGTCTTTTTTATTACCACCATCCCAGAGGCTATGAGACAGTATCTCACTGTGGTTTTGATTTTCTTTTCCCTAATGGCTAACGTTGGAACATCTGATCATATGTTTATTGGTTATTTGTATATCTTCTTTGCAGAAATATCTCTTCAGATCCTTTGCCCATTTTAAAATTGGGTAGTCTTTTTATTCTTGAGTGGATTGTTTTATTTTTTCTAGACACAAGCACCTTATCATACTATATGATTTGAAAATATTTTCTCTCATTCTGTGGGCTGTCTTTTCTCTTTCTTGATAGTATTCTCTAAAGCATGAAAGTTTTAATTAAGTCCAGTTTATCCTTTTTTTTTCCTTTGTTGTTTATGCTTTTGGTGTGATGCCTAAGAAAGCACTGTCTAATTCGAGGCAGCAAAGATTTAAACCTGTGTTTTATTTTACATGTTTAATAGTTTCACCTCACATTTGGCTTTTTGACCCATTCTGAGTTAAATTTTATATACAGTGTGAGGCTGGAGTCCAGCATCATTCTTTCGCGTGTGAACCTCTAGTTGTCCCAGCACCATTTATTAGAAAGATCATCCGTTCTCCATTGAATCATCTTGGCACCCTGTTGAAAATCAACTAATGTAAATGTGAGGGTTTATTTCTGGATCTGCAATCCAATTGCATTGATTTTAAATATTTACATCAGTACTTTACAGCCCTGACAACTGTTAACTTTGTAGTAAATTTCGAAATCAGCAAGTGTGAGTCCTCCAGCTTTGTTCTTTTCAAGATTATCTTGGCTATTCTGAGTCCCTTGAATTTTCATACAAACTTTAAGATCAGCTTGTCAATTTCTTCAAAGAAGCCAGTTGGTTCTTTAAGAATGATTGCTTTGAAATCTGTAAATCAGTTTGAGAAGTACGATCATCTTATCAGACTTCCCTTGTAGCTCAGTTAGTAAAGAATTTGCCTGCCATGCAGGAGACCCAGGTTCGATCCCTGGGTCGGGAAGATCCCCTGGAGAAGGAAATGGCAACCCACTCGAGTATCCTTGCCTGGGAAATCTCATGGACAGAGGAGGGGCCTGCAGCCCATGGGGTCTCAAGAGTTGGACACAACTTAGCAACTAAACCGCCATCCCCACCACCATCTTATCAATATTAAGTCTTCTGATCCATGAACATGGGTGTCTTTCCATTTATTTAGGTTTTCTTGTTTCTTCTTTGTTGTTTGGCCACACTGCACAGTGCGCAGGATCTCAGTTCCCAGACCAGTGCAGAGTCTTAAGCACTGGACCCACGGCAAGTCTCTATTTAGATATTCTTAATTTTTTCAACAATACTTTATAGTTTTTGGAATATAAGTTTTATACTATGTTTGTGAAATTTATTCCTATTTTATTTTTTTGATGTATTGCAAATGAAATTGTTTTCTTAAATTTATTTGCAGATTGTTCATCACAAGTGTATAGACATACAATTGCTTTTTCCTTATTGATTTTGTATCCTGCTGAATTTGTTTATTGATTCCAACAGATTTTTTAGTGGATTCCTTTTAAGAATTTTCTGTTTATAAAGATCATGCCATCTGATAGTTGTGCCTATTCTTTGCCAATCTAAATGCCTTTTATTTCACTTTCTCGCCTAATGGCCCTTGCTAGAACCATCAATCTAATGTGGAATATACGTGGCGAAAGTAAATACACTTTTCCTGTTTCTGAACTTAAGGGATAAGCAGTCAGTCTTTCACCATTGAGTATTGTGTTAGCTGTGACTTTTTCCTGCCCTTTATCAGGCTGAAGAAGTTACCTTCCATTCATAGTTTGTTGAGTGTATTTATGACAGATTTTGAATTTTGTTAAATGCTTTCTCTGCACCTATTAAGAAGATCATGTGGGTTTTCTCCTTTATTCTACTGATATTAGATTAATTTATTTTTGAATGCTAAACCAATCTTGCATTCCTGGGATAAATCCTATGCATTCCTGGGATAAATCCTACTTCAGCATGGTGTATAATCCTTTGCATATGTTGTTAACAGTTCTATGAACAACTACAAGAATGTCTAGAACATCAAAAAAAAAAAAAAAAAGATGTCCTTTCATCATAGGAGATTGGAATGCAAAATTAGGAAGTCACGAGATACTTGAAGTGATAGACAAGTTTGGCCTTGGAGAACAAAATGAAGCAAGGCAAAGGGTAACAATTATGCCAAAAGAATGCACTGGTCATACCAAACACCCTTTTCCAACAACACAAAAGACGACTTTACACGTGGACATCACCAAATGGTCAATACCAAAATCAGACTGATTACATTCTTTGTAGCCAAAGATGGAGAAGTGCCAGGAGCCAGCACGGGAGATCCCACCCATGACAAGGTCGTGCGGAGAGACCTGACGGGGCAAGGCGAGTCAGGTCTCAAGGGGTCCTCTGCCTGAGCATCTGCCCCAAAACCAAAATCTGTCTCTTCACTGTCTGCTATACTATACTCTTCTGACAGTACAGGGGGCTATCCCCGACCACCTTTCTCTGGAAAAAGTTAACTTGTAGCTCCAACTGGTCTCCTGCATATGAAAGGAGTGTCTCAGCTCAAATCCCTCTGATGGCTCTCTAACTTGCCTGACAGTTAGAGACTTTTACAGCTTGTGATTGTCTATAGCCCCCCAACCGCGAGAGGCATGAAGCTTAAAACATCTTAAAGATATAGAGCCTTTGAGAGCTAAGAATTAGTTTGGTGAAGAATTTCATTGTTGAGTCAATGACTGCTGCCAGGCCTCCATATTCTTTATCTTTTAGGCACCTGAAGNGCCACTTGCCACAGGGCAACTAAGGCTCATGCGTGCACAACTGCTGAGCCCAAGTTCTAGAGCCTGCCCCCAAAGCGAGAGAGGCCGCCACAGTGAAAAGCCCACAGGGAAGCGTAGCCCCGGCTCACCACAGAGAGGACACCCGCGTGCAGCCACGACACAGTGCAGCCATTTATTTACTCTTTTGGAATAAATAAAAGAATCGCGAAAAAAACAGTGCACAATTCCGTGGCCTTCGGCATACTCACAGAGTTGAACAGTCACCACCACCCGTCTTTCTGTCTCAATAGATTCACTTCTTCTGGACATTTCATATACATGTGATCGTATATCATACCTGTGGTCTTTTGTACCGGACTTCTTTCACTGAACATGAGAGTTTTTAAGGTTCTTCCCTGTTGTACGGGCCAGCACTAGATTCCTTTTTCTTGCCAAGTAATTAATACTCCATTGGGTGGACTTACCACGTTTCATGATGGGTTTCACTTGCGGCTGTAATGAATAATGCTACTAGGAACATCAGCTTGCAATTTTTTTTAGTGTGGATACATTTTTGTTTTTCTTCAGTGGCACTCATGGGTCACATGGTAACATTTTGTTTAAACAATTGAGGAACTGCCAGACCATTTTCCAAAGCACTATATGAGGGCTCCCTGTACTCACAAGCAGTATACGAGGGCTCCAATTTCTCCATATCCTCACCAACATTTGTTACTGTCTTTTTTATTACCACCATCCCAGAGGCTATGAGACAGTATCTCACTGTGGTTTTGATTTTCTTTTCCCTAATGGCTAACGTTGGAACATCTGATCATATGTTTATTGGTTATTTGTATATCTTCTTTGCAGAAATATCTCTTCAGATCCTTTGCCCATTTTAAAATTGGGTAGTCTTTTTATTCTTGAGTGGATTGTTTTATTTTTTCTAGACACAAGCACCTTATCATACTATATGATTTGAAAATATTTTCTCTCATTCTGTGGGCTGTCTTTTCTCTTTCTTGATAGTATTCTCTAAAGCATGAAAGTTTTAATTAAGTCCAGTTTATCCTTTTTTTTTCCTTTGTTGTTTATGCTTTTGGTGTGATGCCTAAGAAAGCACTGTCTAATTCGAGGCAGCAAAGATTTAAACCTGTGTTTTATTTTACATGTTTAATAGTTTCACCTCACATTTGGCTTTTTGACCCATTCTGAGTTAAATTTTATATACAGTGTGAGGCTGGAGTCCAGCATCATTCTTTCGCGTGTGAACCTCTAGTTGTCCCAGCACCATTTATTAGAAAGATCATCCGTTCTCCATTGAATCATCTTGGCACCCTGTTGAAAATCAACTAATGTAAATGTGAGGGTTTATTTCTGGATCTGCAATCCAATTGCATTGATTTTAAATATTTACATCAGTACTTTACAGCCCTGACAACTGTTAACTTTGTAGTAAATTTCGAAATCAGCAAGTGTGAGTCCTCCAGCTTTGTTCTTTTCAAGATTATCTTGGCTATTCTGAGTCCCTTGAATTTTCATACAAACTTTAAGATCAGCTTGTCAATTTCTTCAAAGAAGCCAGTTGGTTCTTTAAGAATGATTGCTTTGAAATCTGTAAATCAGTTTGAGAAGTACGATCATCTTATCAGACTTCCCTTGTAGCTCAGTTAGTAAAGAATTTGCCTGCCATGCAGGAGACCCAGGTTCGATCCCTGGGTCGGGAAGATCCCCTGGAGAAGGAAATGGCAACCCACTCGAGTATCCTTGCCTGGGAAATCTCATGGACAGAGGAGGGGCCTGCAGCCCATGGGGTCTCAAGAGTTGGACACAACTTAGCAACTAAACCGCCATCCCCACCACCATCTTATCAATATTAAGTCTTCTGATCCATGAACATGGGTGTCTTTCCATTTATTTAGGTTTTCTTGTTTCTTCTTTGTTGTTTGGCCACACTGCACAGTGCGCAGGATCTCAGTTCCCAGACCAGTGCAGAGTCTTAAGCACTGGACCCACGGCAAGTCTCTATTTAGATATTCTTAATTTTTTCAACAATACTTTATAGTTTTTGGAATATAAGTTTTATACTATGTTTGTGAAATTTATTCCTATTTTATTTTTTTGATGTATTGCAAATGAAATTGTTTTCTTAAATTTATTTGCAGATTGTTCATCACAAGTGTATAGACATACAATTGCTTTTTCCTTATTGATTTTGTATCCTGCTGAATTTGTTTATTGATTCCAACAGATTTTTTAGTGGATTCCTTTTAAGAATTTTCTGTTTATAAAGATCATGCCATCTGATAGTTGTGCCTATTCTTTGCCAATCTAAATGCCTTTTATTTCACTTTCTCGCCTAATGGCCCTTGCTAGAACCATCAATCTAATGTGGAATATACGTGGCGAAAGTAAATACACTTTTCCTGTTTCTGAACTTAAGGGATAAGCAGTCAGTCTTTCACCATTGAGTATTGTGTTAGCTGTGACTTTTTCCTGCCCTTTATCAGGCTGAAGAAGTTACCTTCCATTCATAGTTTGTTGAGTGTTTTTATGACAGATTTTGAATTTTGTTAAATGCTTTCTCTGCACCTATTAAGAAGATCATGTGGGTTTTCTCCTTTATTCTACTGATATTAGATTAATTTATTTTTGAATGCTAAACCAATCTTGCATTCCTGGGATAAATCCTATGCATTCCTGGGATAAATCCTACTTCAGCATGGTGTATAATCCTTTGCATATGTTGTTAACAGTTCTATGAACAACTACAAGAATGTCTAGAACATCAAAAAAAAAAAAAAAAAGATGTCCTTTCATCATAGGAGATTGGAATGCAAAATTAGGAAGTCACGAGATACTTGAAGTGATAGACAAGTTTGGCCTTGGAGAACAAAATGAAGCAAGGCAAAGGGTAACAATTATGCCAAAAGAATGCACTGGTCATACCAAACACCCTTTTCCAACAACACAAAAGACGACTTTACACGTGGACATCACCAAATGGTCAATACCAAAATCAGACTGATTACATTCTTTGTAGCCAAAGATGGAGAAGTGCCAGGAGCCAGCACGGGAGATCCCACCCATGACAAGGTCGTGCGGAGAGACCTGACGGGGCAAGGCGAGTCAGGTCTCAAGGGGTCCTCTGCCTGAGCATCTGCCCCAAAACCAAAATCTGTCTCTTCACTGTCTGCTATACTATACATTTCTGACAGTACAGGGGGCTATCCCCGGCCACCTTTCTCTGGAAAAAGTTAACTTGTAGCTCCAACTGGTCTCCTGCATATGAAAGGAGTGTCTCAGCTCAAATCCCTCTGATGGCTCTCTAACTTGCCTGACAGTTAGAGACTTTTACAGCTTGTGATTGTCTATAGCCCCCCAACCGCGAGAGGCATGAAGCTTAAAACATCTTAAAGATATAGAGCCTTTGAGAGCTAAGAATTAGTTTGGTGAAGAATTTCATTGTTGAGTCAATGACTGCTGCCAGGCCTCCATATTCTTTATCTTTTAGGCACCTGAAGGATATTAATCAATGTAACTGGGATATAGAAAAAGGAATATAGTAGTTTTGATGTTAGCAACACCAGACTTTTGAGTTAGTGAACTTTCTCTTTGTTATAAATCACTGTGCTCCTCTTTCCTTGTTATAAATTGTCGTGTCCTTGCTATGTGAGAATGTAACTTTATTTAGTGCTTTCTGAGAGCGGCACCAGACTTTGGAAAAGAACAACACTATTAAGGCAAGTAAGTTTTCTGGTTGACGGACCCTTGTCAGGAAAGGGCCGTAAAGTGCTAACAGGCCTTCTGGCCGGAAGATGACGTAAACCACCTAAGACGTGTGTGTACAGCTAGGTGTGCAGAGAGAAAGCCTGGTCTCCATAAGAGTCAGGGCTGCTGACGCTGCATAATTTTGCATTATCCATTGATCTCTATGTACAACCAAAAGTATAAAAAGTTTTCCTGAACAATAAAGGATGGACCAGTTTCTCAGACTAGTTTCTTGAACTAGTTTCTTGGAAATCTGGCTCCCCCCGTGTCGACTCTCTCTCTCTCTTTCTTCTCTCCCTCCCTCTTCTTTTCTGGCTGAATTCCCATCTGGACTGTGGAGGCTCACCACGTCTACTTACTTGCCCTGGCTTCTAAGACCCACGCGAGAGGGAGCCCAAGGCGGGGCACCCTCCACTATTCAAGTGGGCGCCAGTGGCCTATGTAGGTGGTGCAAGCTTCTTGTCTTGAGACTTTATTAGCTTTCCATGTAAACCAAGTTATTCAGCCTCTTTTCTCCACTAAATTTTCCTACTACACTATTCTTTCCTAATCTTATATTTCTAATTAAGTAGTCCTTTCCCAGATGCCAATTCTGTCCCCGCTTCGAATTACCCTAGCTCCACTGGGGCTGGGCCCTGGCAGAAAAGCTCTATACAGTCAGCAAAATTAAGACCGGGAGCTGACAATGGCTGAGATCATCAGCTCCTTACTGCAAAATTCAAGCTTAAACTGAAGAAAGTAGGGAAAACCACTAGGCCATTCAAGTATGACCTAAATCAAATCCCTTATGATTACACAGTGGAGATGATGAATAACTTCAAGGGATTAGATCTGGTAAACAGAGTACCTGAAGAACTATGGATGGGAGGCTCACACCATTGTACAGGAGGCAGTGACCAAAACCATCCCCAAGAAAAAGAAATGCAAGAAGGCAATGTGGTTGTCTGAGCAGGCTTTACAGATAGCTCAGAAAGGAAGAGACATGAAAAACAGAGGAGGAAGGGAAAGATACATCCAACTGAATGCAGAGTTCCAGGGAATAGCAAGGAGAGGTTAGTTCAGTTCAGTTCAGTTGCTCAGTCGTGTCTGACACTTTGCGAACCTGCAGCACGCCAGGCCTCCCTGTCCGTCACCAACTCCCGGAGTTTACAGACTCATGTCCATCGAGTCGGTGATGCCATCCAGCCATCTCATCCTCTGTCGTCCCCTTTCCAAGGAGAGGTTAGAAAGCATCCTTCAGTGAACAATGTGAAGAAATGGAGGAAAAACAGAATGGGAAAGACTAGAGATCTATTCAAGAAAACAGGAGATATCAAG
Organism: Oreotragus oreotragus; assembly: GCA_006410675.1. Lineage (NCBI taxonomy): Eukaryota > Metazoa > Chordata > Mammalia > Artiodactyla > Bovidae > Oreotragus > Oreotragus oreotragus. The sequence continues at coordinate 165,146 of SJYX01002654.1, forward strand.
GGAACATTTCATATAAAGATGGGCACAATAAAGGACAGAAATGGTATGGACCTAACAGAAGCAGAGGAGATTAAGAAGAGGTGCCAAGAATACAAAGAAGAACTGTATAAAAAAGATCTTAATGACTGGGACAGCCACGATGGTGCAGTCACTCACCTAGGGCCAGATATCCTAGAGTGTGAAGTCAAGTACGCCTTAGGTAGCATTACTACCAACAAAGCTAGTAGATGTGACAGAATTCCAGCTGAGCTATTTAAAATCCTAAAAGATGATGTTGTGAAAGTGCTGCACTCAATATGTCAGCAAACTTGGAACACTCAGCAGTAGCCACAGAACTGGAAAAGGTCAGTTTTCATTCCAATCCCAAAGAAGGGCAATGCCAAAGAATGCTCAAACTGCCATACAATTGTGATCATCTCCCATGCTAGCAAGGTAATGCTCAAAATCCATCAAACTAGGATTCAACAGTATATGAACTAAGAACTTCCAGATGTACAAGCTGTATTTAGAAAAGGCAGAGGAACCAGAGATCAAATTGTCAACATTCACTGGATCATAGAAAAAGCAAGGGAATTCTAGAAAAATATCTACTTCTGCTTCATTGACTACACTAAAGCGTTTGACTCTGTGGATCACAACAAACTATGGAAAATTCTTAGAGATGGAATGCTTGACCACCTCACCTGTCTCCTGAGAAACCTGTAAGCAAGTCAAGAAGCAACAGTTAGAACCGGACATGGAACAACAGACTGGTTCCAAATTGGGAAAGGAGTACATCAAGGCTGTATATTGTCACATTGCTTATTCAACTTATGCAGAATACCTTATGCAAAATGCTGGGCTGGATGAAGCACAAGGTAGAATCAAGACTTCCAGGAGAAATATCAATAACCTCAGATATGCAGATGACACCACCCTTATGGCAGAAAGTGAAGAGAAACTAAAGAGCCTCTTGATTAAAGTCAAAGAGAAGACTGAAAAAGTTGGCTTAAAACTCAGCATTAAAAAAACGAATATCATGGCATCCAGTTCCATCACTTCATGGCAAAAGATGGGGAAATAGTGGAAACAGTGACAGACTTTATTTCTTTGGGCTCCAAAATCACTGCAGATGGCGACTGCAGCCACGGAATTAGAAGACGCTTGCTCCTTGGAACAAAAGCTATAACAAACCTAGACAGTGTATTAAAAAGCAAAGACATCACTTTGCTGACAAAGAGTCATACAGTCAAAGCTATGGTTTTTCCAGTAGTCATGTATGAATGTGATACGTGAACCATAAAGAAGGCTGAGAGAAGAACTAGCCACGGAATTAGAAGACGCTTGCTCCTTGGAACAAAAGCTATAACAAACCTAGACAGTGTATTAAAAAGCAAAGACATCACTTTGCTGACAAAGAGTCATACAGTCAAAGCTATGGTTTTTCCAGTAGTCATGTATGAATGTGATACGTGAACCATAAAGAAGGCTGAGAGAAGAACTGATTCTTTTGAATTGTGGTGATGGAGGAGACTCTTGAGAATCCCTTGACAGCAAGGAGATCAAGCCAGTCAATCCTAAAGAAAATAAACCCTGAATATTCATTGAAAGGACTGATGATGAAGCTGAAGCTCCAATATTTGGGCCACCCGTTGCAAAGAGCCAACTCACTGGAAAAGACCCTAAAGCTGGGAAAGACTGAAGGCAAAAGGAGAAGAGGGTAGCAAAGAATTAGGTGGTTAGAGAGCATCAGCAACTCAATGGAAATGAATCTGAGGAATCTCCAGGAGATAGTGAAGACCAGGGAAGCCTGGCATGCTGCAGTCCCTGGAGTCCCAGAGTCAGACATGCCTGAGCGATAGAACAACAACAATCAACTGAGTTAAAAATAAGGAGATTATCCGAGATTACTGAGTGGGCCCAATGTAATCTATGGTAAATTAAGGTGATCTATGGCAAGTTATGGCCAACCTAGACAGCATATTCAAAAGCAGAGACATTACTTTGCCAACAAAGGTCCATCTAAGGCTATGGTTTTTCCTGTGGTCATGTATGGATGTGAGAGTTGGATTGTGAAGAAAGCTGAGCGCCACGCAGCACGCCAGGCCTCCCTGTCCATCACCAACTCCCGGAGTTCACTCAGACTAATGTCCATCGAGTCGGGGATGCCATCCAGCCATCTCATCCTCTGTCGTCCCCTTTTCCTTCCGCCCCCAATCCCTCCCAGCATCAGAGTCTTTTATCTATATACCACCACGTGGGAGAGGGAGCGGAGAGAGATGAGTAGGTGTGTTAAAGGAGATGCTTGGGAATCCCCTGGGGGTCCGGGGTTAGGACTCCACGTTTTCATTGCCGAGGGGGTGCGTTCAATCCCTAGTTTCATAATCAGAAATAAAGAGGAGAGGCTTCAGAGAAGTAAGTCAGGACAGTCAAAGAGACGGGAAGCAGGAGAGAGACTCTCCAGGCCAGGCTCTTTGGAGGGGGCCAGGCAGCAGGAAGTACAGGCTGCCTCCAGAAACTGAGCGTGACCATGGCTGACGGCCAGCGAGGAGATGGGAATCTCAGTCCTTCAACCACGAGCGGTTAAAATCTGTCAACAACCTCAAATGGACTCTTCCCTAGGATCAGAAAAAAGCACAGCCCCAGGTCGGGGAGTTCTAAGCGGAGAAGCCAGCCGTGCCGCGCCTGGAGTCTGGCCTACAGGGCTGTGGGGTAAGGCTTGTCTTTAAGTGCTTATTTGCTCTGTTGCTGTGCTGGGCCCGCCTCGCTGGGCCGGCTCTTCTCCAGTCGCGGTGCCCCGGCGTCTCATCGCGGAGGCTCCTCTCGTTGGGGAACACGGGCTCCAGGGTGCTCGCGCCTCAGCAGCTGAGGCGTGTGGGCTCAGTAGCTGTAGCTCACAAGCTCAACAGTCGAGGCATGGGCTCAGCGGCTCTGAGGCATTTGAGATCCTCCCGGGACCAGGGGTTGAACCCATGTCTCCTGCAGCAGCAGGCGGATTCTTTACCACTGAGCCACCAGGGAAACCCACTGTGAAATAATAGATTTGTGTTGTTTTAGGCAACAAAACGCGTGGCAATTTGCTACAGCAGCTGCCGGAAACTAATGAAGAGCTCTATCTAAAGCCGCACTTCCGTATGGACAGAAGAGTATTATTACTGAGTGAAAAAACAAAACCTAGTAAGCAACCCCAAACCCTGACCTCTGTATGGCTGTTACCACAACTGACACCGTCTTGGACCCATTCAGTTCTTCCTGTCCTTCCACTGACCCTACCTTGGGCTGTGTGTGTGTGCTAAGTCGCTTCAGTCACATCCGACTCTGTAACACCATGGACTGTAGCCCACCAGGCTCCTCCGTCCATAGGATTCTCCAGGCAAGAAAAAGCCGCACTTCCGTATGGACAGAAGAGTATTATTACTGAGTGAAAAAACAAAACCTAGTAAGCAACCCCAAACCCTGACCTCTGTATGGCTGTTACCACAACTGACACCGTCTTGGACCCATTCAGTTCTTCCTGTCCTTCCACTGACCCTACCTTGGGCTGTGTGTGTGTGCTAAGTCGCTTCAGTCACATCCGACTCTGTAACACCATGGACTGTAGCCCACCAGGCTCCTCCGTCCATAGGATTCTCCAGGCAAGAACACTGGAGCGGGCGCCGCGCCCTCCTCCAGGGGTCTTCCTGACCCAGGGATTAAGCCCACGTCTCTGACGTCTCCTGCATTGGCAGGAGGGCGCTTTACCACTAGCGCCACCTGGGAATCACTGTGCAGTACATTTCTTCCGTGTGGCCAAGGGCTTTGTAGTTAATCAGTTCAGTTCAATTCAGTAGCTCAGTTGTGTCTGACTCTTTCCAACCCCATGAATCGCAGCACTCCAGGCCTCCCTGTCCATCACCATCTCCCGGAGTTCACTCAGACTCACGTCCATCGAGTCGGTGATGCCATCCAGCCATCTCATCCTCTGTCGTCCCCTTCTCTTCCCACCCCCAATCCCTTCCAGCATCAGAGTCTTTTCCAATGAGTCAACTCTTTGCATGAGGTGGCCAAAGTACTGGAGTTTCAGCTTTAGCATCAGTCCTTCCAAAGAAATCCCAGGACTGATCTCCTTTAGGATGGACTGGTTGGATCTCCTTGCAGTCCAAGGGACTCTCAAAAGTCTTCTCCAACACCACAGTTCAAAAGCATTAATTCTTCGGTGCTCAGCTTTCTTCACGGTCCAACTTTCACATCCATACACGACCACTGGAAATACCATAGCCTTGACTACACGGACTTTTGTTGGCTAACTAATGTCTCTATTTTTGAATATGCTATCTAGGTTGGTCATAGCTTTCCTTCCAAGGAGTAAGCGTCTTTTAATTTCATGGCTGCAATCACCATCTGCAGTGATTCTGGAGCCCAAGAAAATAAAGTCTAACACTGCTTCCCCATCTATTTCCCATGAAGTGATGGCATGATCTTCGTTTTCTGAATGTTGAGCTTTAAGCCAACTTTTTCACTCTCCTCTTTCATCAAAAGGCTTTTTAGTTCCTCTTCACTTTCTGCCATAAGGGTGGTGTCATCTGCATATTGCAGCTAATAGATACTGTTTAATTGTGAGTAAGTCCCAGTGGTCTCTATGCCCTGGTAGTAGCCAAACAACAACGAAGACCTTCATGACATATTCCCAGTGCCCACAAGACTAGTGCTGCTGCTAAGTCGCTTCAGTCGCGTCTGACTCTGTGCGACCCCATTGACGGCAGCCCACCAGGCTCCTCTGTCCATGGGATTTTCCAGGCAAGAGTGCTGGAGTGGGTGCCATCGCCTTCTCCGACAAGACTGGTTTCCCATTCATAAATCTTGACTTAGAAGCGCTCTTCCTGGGACTTCCCTGGTGGCCCAGTGATGGAGAACACGCCTGCCCATGCCGGGAGCATGGGTCTGACCCCTGGTCTGAGAACTAGATCCCACGTGCCGCAGAGCAGCTGAGCCTGTGCGCCACCACAAGCACAGAGTCCAAGCAGCCTGGCCCGGGCTCCACCACAAGAGCAGTCACGTCAGTGAGGGCCCGCACAGCACAGCTGGAGCGCAGCCCCAGCCTCCGGGGCTAGAGGGCGTCTGCACGCGGCAGCCCCAGCCTCCGGGGTTAGAGGGCATCTGCACGCGGCAGCCCCAGCCTCCAGAGTTAGAGGGCATCTGCACGCGGCAGCCCCAGCCTCCAGGGTTAGAGGGCATCTGCACGCGGCAGCCCCAGCCTCCAGGGTTAGAGGGCATCTGCACGCGGCAGCCCCAGCCTCCAGGGTTAGAGGGCATCTGCACGCGGCAGCCCCAGCCTCCAGGGCTAGAGGGCATCTGCACGCGGCAGCCCCAGCCTCCAGGGTTAGAGGGCATCTGCACGCGGCAGCCCCAGCCTCCAGGGTTAGAGGGCATCTGCACGCGGCAGCCCCAGCCTCCAGGGCTAGAGGGCATCTGCACGCGGCAGCCCCAGCCTCCAGGGTTAGAGGGCATCTGCACGCGGCAGCCCCAGCCTCCAGGGTTAGAGGGCATCTGCACGCGGCAGCCCCAGCCTCCAGGGCTAGAGGGCATCTGCACGCGGCAGCCCCAGCCTCCAGGGCTAGAGGGCATCTGCACGCGGCAGCCCCAGCCTCCAGGGCTAGAGGGCATCTGCACGCGGCAGCCCCAGCCTCCAGGGCTAGAGGGCATCTGCACGCGGCAGCCCCAGCCTCCAGGGCTAGAGGGCATCTGCACGCGGCAGCCCCAGCCTCCAGGGCTAGAGGGCATCTGCACGCGGCAGCCCCAGCCTCCAGGGCTAGAGGGCATCTGCACGCGGCAGCCCCAGCCTCCAGGGCTAGAGGGCATCTGCACGCGGCAGCCCCAGCCTCCAGGGCTAGAGGGCATCTGCACGCGGCAGCCCCAGCCTCCAGGGCTAGAGGGCATCTGCACGCGGCAGCCCCAGCCTCCAGGGCTAGAGGGCATCTGCACGCGGCAGCCCCAGCCTCCAGGGCTAGAGGGCATCTGCACGCGGCAGCCCCAGCCTCCAGGGCTAGAGGGCATCTGCACGCGGCAGCCCCAGCCTCCAGGGCTAGAGGGCATCTGCACGCGGCAGCCCCAGCCTCCAGGGCTAGAGGGCATCTGCACGCGGCAGCCCCAGCCTCCAGGGCTAGAGGGCATCTGCACGCGGCAGCCCCAGCCTCCAGGGCTAGAGGGCATCTGCACGCGGCAGCCCCAGCCTCCAGGGCTAGAGGGCATCTGCACGCGGCAGCCCCAGCCTCCAGGGCTAGAGGGCATCTGCACGCGGCAGCCCCAGCCTCCAGGGTTAGAGGGCATCTGCACGCGGCAGCCCCAGCCTCCGGGGCTAGAGGGCATCTGCACGCGGCAGCCCCAGCCTCCGGGGCTAGAGGGCATCTGCACGCGGCAGCCCCAGCCTCCGGGGCTAGAGGGCATCTGCACGCGGCAGCCCCAGCCTCCGGGGCTAGAGGGCATCTGCACGCGGCAGCCCCAGCCTCCGGGGCTAGAGGGCATCTGCACGCGGCAGCCCCAGCCTCCGGGGCTAGAGGGCATCTGCACGCGGCAGCCCCAGCCTCCGGGGCTAGAGGGCATCTGCACGCGGCAGCCCCAGCCTCCGGGGCTAGAGGGCATCTGCACGCGGCAGCCCCAGCCTCCGGGGCTAGAGGGCATCTGCACGCGGCAGCCCCAGCCTCCGGGGCTAGAGGGCATCTGCACGCGGCAGCCCCAGCCTCCGGGGCTAGAGGGCATCTGCACGCGGCAGCCCCAGCCTCCGGGGCTAGAGGGCATCTGCACGCGGCAGCCCCAGCCTCCGGGGCTAGAGGGCATCTGCACGCGGCAGCCCCAGCCTCCGGGGCTAGAGGGCATCTGCACGCGGCAGCCCCAGCCTCCGGGGCTAGAGGGCATCTGCACGCGGCAGCCCCAGCCTCCGGGGCTAGAGGGCATCTGCACGCGGCAGCCCCAGCCTCCGGGGCTAGAGGGCATCTGCACGCGGCAGCCCCAGCCTCCGGGGCTAGAGGGCATCTGCACGCGGCAGCCCCAGCCTCCGGGGCTAGAGGGCATCTGCACGCGGCAGCCCCAGCCTCCGGGGCTAGAGGGCATCTGCACGCGGCAGCCCCAGCCTCCGGGGCTAGAGGGCATCTGCACGCGGCAGCCCCAGCCTCGGGGGCTAGAGGGCATCTGCACGCGGCAGCCCCAGCCTCCGGGGTTAGAGGGCATCTGCACGCAGCAGCCCCAGCCTCGGGGGCTAGAGGGCATCTGCACGCGGCAGCCCCAGCCTCCGGGGCTAGAGGGCATCTGCACGCGGCAGCCCCAGCCTCGGGGGCTAGAGGGCATCTGCACGCGGCAGCCCCAGCCTCGGGGGCTAGAGGGCATCTGCACGCAGCAGCCCCAGCCTCCGGGGTTAGAGGGCATCTGCACGTGGCAGCAAAGGCCTAGTGCAGCCCCAAACACAAACAAAACCCGATGCGCTCCCTGTGGTAAAGCTCCCACCCCGCCCCCTGGGTAAACACAGGGCCATCCTAACGGCTCCTCAGTGCTGCGAGGCACCGCTGCGAACGCTTCCAGGGTGCCATCCGTCCGGCCCCGCCCCGTGACTACCTTACCCTAAAATCAACTGATCCACTGATTACATGGAGGCGCCTGCCTCGTTTTTTGGTCTCAGGGCACCTTATTTTGGTGGGTACTTTTGGTTCCCTCCGTCCTCCAACAACTTCGGAGGTCAGTCGTTACTGAGAGTGCAGAAAAACGTGACGTTATGCAATAAACAGAAGAGAGCAGATGTATCTATTCAACGCCACTATTAAGAAACAGGAAGTGAAAATCAAAAGCATTTCAGCAGAAGAAAGTTCCCCCCAAAGCACAACCACATGCAACCAAATGTTAAAAATGTAACTCGACGCCCCAGTGTAAATAGTTTCCTTAAACAAATATTCGCAGGTGTGAAATTTTCACGTCAGAAATCCAAAATCTTGAAATAGACAAAAGTGAAGAAGGTGCCAAGTGGGACATTAACACAAAACCAGCAAAGATTTTTTTAAAATTTAGATATGTAGACCAAAGTACAAGAAAGATCAAATTTAATTAAAGATACGAAGTGTAGTAAGAAAAGGCATAAAAACAGCCAAGAAAAAAATTTTAAACTAAAGACATTTAAAGACCAAAAAAAATCAGCTTTATGCTCTGGCAAGATCCCTTGCCACGCTGAGTGGGGATGAGGAGGGGATGGCAGGTGGCCAGGGAGGGCACTATGAGGCCCAGGCCACCGGGAAGATGCTCTGAAGGCCACGCAGCTGTCGGTCACAGGTGGCAGAGCCTCGTTTCCCTCCAGTCCCCTCTTCCCACGCTCAGCCACGTGGCTGCCTTTCTGGTTCCTGAACCACGGACCACATTCCAGACACCGGCCTGTGTCTTCCCCTAGACGGCTTTCCACCAGGCCCCACCTGAGAAGCCACCACCTGCACCAGAACAGCCGTGTCCTCCCGTCTGAAGTGGCCCCAGGAGCTTCTGGGGTCCTGCTAATGCTCAGAGCCCCCCGCCAGGCGCAGCTGGCCCAGGGCACTCCCTTTGTGGAAACGAATTCAGTTGTGCGTTTGTACTTCGATCAAAGTAAAACACATCAGAATGAAGCCGCCCCTCACCTCCCTCCAGTCCCTGCCCCTATTCTCTTTGTCAGGCTAGAGTTTCTTTCTTATTTCTCTGCTGTTACTGCTTACTTACCCTTGGAGAAGGGAATGCCTACCCACTCCAGTATGCTGGCCTGGAGAATTCCATGGACTGTATAGTCCATAGGGTCGCAAAGAGTCAGACACAACTCAGCAACTTTCTCTATTGCTTGCTTACACACACACACGCACACGGCAGGCACGGAATACAGGCAAGGGTCAAGACCTGGTGTGAACCCCACCTAGTGCTCCTGCCTGGGGGGCGGGACCCGCGGGGCGGGCCCTGCCTGGGGGCGGAGCCTGAGCCCGGGCCTCACCTTCCTCTGCATCTTCTCCAGCAGCTTGCTCTTGGCCCTCACTTCCTCCTGGATGGAGTCGTAGACACTGAGCAGCACCCAGTCCCCGCTGTCCTCGTCCGAGTTCTGCAGGGCCGCCACCAGCTGCTGCTTGCGCTCGTCCGCGTACCGCTTCCGCCGCCTGTGCTTCTCCTTCAGGTCCTTGTTCTTGGCCTGCTCCCCGCCGACCACCTGCTGCTCCAGCAGCTGCAAGCTGCCGGCGGGGAGGAGAAAGCAAACGTGACGAAGGCTGCCGATCACTGAGCACTGGCTGTCCAGCCTGATCTCCCCAACTCCTTCCAACAACCCTACTTCACAGACAGGTACACTGAGGCCCGAAGAGGTGACTGCTGCTGGCTCGGGCTCAGACCCAGCGTTTCTGCCGGCTCTACCCGTCTCCAAGCCTGTGCGCTCAGCCAGCCCGCGGGTTCTCCAAACAGGAAGGGCGGGAGTCTCCCTCCGCCCAGGGCTGCCCCACTCAGCTCCCGGTGCTGGTGGTCCTGCCACAGAGCAAGCTCCGGGCTGTGCCCCCAGGGAACCTGCAGATCAGAGTACCCCTGGGTTGTGGGGAAGTTCCTTACTGTCAGTGCATAATGTTTCATCAGGGACACAAACAGTTCTTTTTAAAAAATATTTATATCTAAAATGCTAAAAAAAATTTTATCGAGTTTTGCCTTTTAAAAGCACAAATTTGAAGTAACTACAAAGGCTCAGGTGGAAATCCTCACTCTACTAAAGCGCCACAGAAGTGTCTTGACTGTGCCTCTTCCCAAAGGGATGTAAGGGTCGGATAACTAAAGGCATGACACGGACTCATAACAGGATAGGCGACCATGCTCAAGGGAAAGAAGGGAACCGTGCAAACCCAGCCGCCCAGTCCAGACCTGCTTCAGGCTCGGCTCTGAGCTCAACAGCAGCCGGGATACAGGTGAGCCACGTCCAAGTCGCTGCTCTGCTTAAAATCCTTCTGGGGTCCCCATCAGGATGGAGCCCAAGCCCCGGGGGTCATGCATCTGCCCCGGGACCCCGCCCCCCCTTCCTTGCTCCCGCTTTAACCCGGGGCATCTGCGTCTCCAAACACCCAGGCTGTTTCCACCCGCTGCACCCACTCTGCGCCACCTCAGCTGTTCCCTGTCCCTCGAATGCCGCCCCGGAGACCTCTGCGCTGCATACTGTCTTCAAGGGCCCCCTCTTCTGAAAAGCCCTCCCTGACCACACTCCAGACCACACCGTGAAAACCACCTCCTGTGCTGTGAGTTTCCCGTGTGCCCGACACCAAGCTGCTGCCTCGCGGGGCATCGTGTCGTGCGACCCTCACAACAAGCTTCCCAGCCTGGAACTCTCGCCGTCACCCACTGTGTAGGTGAGAGACTGAGGGACAGAGAGGTAACCTCAGCCCAGGTGGCAAAGCTGGGCGACGGTGGAGGCAGACGGGAACGCAGCCAGTCTAATCGCTCCAGAACATGACTCCCCCTGGACTGAGAGCTTCTTGAAAGCCAAGGTGATAGCCCATCCATGCTTGCGTCCTGACGCCTGGTACATAGTAGATGCTCAGTTAGTGTTTGAACCACAGTCTGTGGGACCAGGAGGGGCTGAACCGCTGGCTGTGGGGGCTGACTCTGTCATGGAAACGGGCCTGACAGCGATCTCATTTACGGCGGTGAGAACCAAGGCTCTGAGAAGTTAAGTGACTTGCACAAAGCCACACAGCAAGGGAGGAAAGTCCAGGGCGGCAGGCAGCCCCAGCGTGTCGGGAGTGGCCCGTCCCTAGAGGGAGCACGTCTTCCACGAGGGAGGGACTGGAGGCTAGGCTGTGTTGCTGATGTGCTAGTCGCCCAGTGGTGTCTGACTCTTTGTGACCCCATGGACTGTAGCCCACCAGGCTCCTCTGTCCATGGAATTCTTCAGGCAAGAATACTGGTGTGGATAGCCATTCTCTTCTCCAGGGGATCTATCTGACCCAGGGATCGAACCTGGGTCTCCCACATTGTTCAGGTCAGTTCAGTCGCTCAGTCGTGTCTGACTCTTTGCGACCCCATGGACTGCAGCACGCCAGACTTCCCTGTCCTTCACCAACTCTTGGAGCTTGCTCAAACTCATGTCCATTGTGTCAGTGATGCCATCCAACCATCTCATCCTCTGTCGTCCCCTTCTCCTGCCTTCAGTCTTTCCCAGCATCAGGGTCTTTTCTAATGAGTCAGTTCTTTGCATCAGGTGGCCAAAGTATTGGAGTTTCAGCTTCAGCATCAGTCCTTCCAGTGAATATTCAGGACTGATTTCCTTTAGGATGGGCTGGTTGGATCTCCTTGTAGTCCAGGGGATTCTTAAGAACCTTCTCCAACACCACAGGTCAAAAGCATCAATTCCTCAGCACTCAGCTTTCTTTATGGTCCAACTTTCACATCCATGCATGACTACTGGAAAAACCATACCTTTGACTAGACGGACCTTTGTTGGCAAAGTAATGTCTCTGTTTTTGAATATGCTATCTAGGTTGGTCATAGCTTTTCTTCCAAAGAGCAAGCATCTTTTAATTTCACGGTTGCAGTCACCACCTGCAGTGATTTTGGAGCCCAAGAAAATGAAGTCTCTGTTTCCATTGTTTCCCCATCTATTTGCCATGAAGTGATGGGACCAGATGCCACAATCTTTGTTTTTTGAATGTTGAGTTTTAAGCCAGGTTTTTCACTCTCCTCTTTCACATTCATCAAGAGGCTCTTTAGTTCTTCTTCGCTTTCTGTCAAAAGGGTGGTGCTATCTGCATGTCTGAGGTTATTGATATTTCTCCTGGCCATCTTGAATCCAGCTTGTGCTCCATCCAGCCAGGCATTTTGTTTGATTTCTGCCTCCGACATTGTAGGCAGATTCTTGACCATCTAAGACCCGGGACAAGCCTGGATCGCCTGCCCTGGGCTCCTGAAACCTGCAGGGCACCCCGAGAAAGCCAGGTGGGGACTGTCCCCGCCCTCCCTGCCACCCCTGCCCCCAGTAGCTGCTCCGCCCGCAAGCGTCTGATGGGATCTGGAGGCACCTGAGCCACTTCCTGAGCAGAGAGCCCTGCCACCCGGCTGACGGGCCCCTCTCCCCACTCACTCCCGACCCCGCACCGCTCCTGGGGAGGACCAGGTCCCT
>SJYX01002654.1:199058-214247 GCA_006410675.1 Oreotragus oreotragus
GTGGGCGGGGGTGGGCTGGCGGGCTGAGTGGATGGGTAGATGGAGGCGGGGATGAGGAGATAAGTGCAGGCCGAGAATGGATGGACAGAGATGAAGTGGGGAGGCGGATGAATGGATCCATGCACTCAGGTTCTTTGGTGCTCCCTTCCTCCCAGGAATTCTCAGACAGATGACCCTGGAGCCCCTCAGCCACAGGAAGGGCTCCGCAGGCCCAGGCTCCAGGTCTGGATTGCCACCTGCCGCGTGACAGCCAAGTGCCGTCCCAAGATGCCTCTCTGGGAGTGGAGGCAGGATGCGGGCGACAGGGGGGCGGGGATGTTAGTCACCCCGCTGCTCAGCAGCACAACATCACGACTCTGCGACTCTGCGGCTGGGCTGCCACGGAGCCAGCAGGCAGACAGGCGGGAGGACCGAGGACCGATGCGCGGCCTGGAGGTAGGGAACGGGGATGGAGCCTCCAGCTGCTGGGACAGGCCCGGAAGGGCTGGCCTCTCCCTGGGGCATCGGTGGGCACATATCTCCACCCCCGGGGGCCGTCCCCAAGCAGGGTTCTCCCTGGCTGTTCAAAATCCACGCTCACATGCAGCTGGGAGGAGTTGGGGCACGGCTTCCACGCCCCTCAGATGGGGAACTGGAAGCGGGCAGACAAGGGGAGAGCGCGTTCCTGGCTCCAGCCACCCTGCCGGCCCGCTGCGGCGCCGCCCACCTGACAGGCTGCCGGGGCCCATCTGCTGAGCCAGGATGGCCTTGAGCTTCCTGATCTCCTCCTGGTACTCGCGCAGCAGGGCGTCCTTCGGGTCCTCGTTGATGCGAGGCTTGTTCCGGATGCTCTTGGCTCGGTTGGCGTAGCGCAGCGTGCTGAGAGTCTCGTCGTAGTTGTTGTCGGCGGGCGACAGGCAGGCCACCATCAGCGTCTTGGTGTTGCCGCCCAGTGAGTCCTGGAGCAGCCGGGTCAGCTTCGAGTCCCGGTAGGGGATGTGCCTGCAGCGCCCGTCCACCAGGGCCGAGATGACGTTGCCCAGCGCCGACAGAGACAGGTTGATCTTGGTGGCCTCCTTGAGCCGCTCCCCCGTGGCGCCCGTCTTGGACTGCCGCTCGCTGCCCGCCAAGTCCACCAGGTTCAGCTTGCCCGCGCGGAGGTGGTCCTTGCCCCGCTCGTCTGCAGACAGACCAGACAGAGGGGTGAGGGGCCTGGGCAGGAAGGAGGCTCTGGGTGCTCCCCACACACCAAGGGTCTCATAGGAGCCCCACGAAGAGGGCCGCTAGGATTGTGCCCATGTTACAGGCGAGTAAAGTGAAGCTCAGAAAGGGCCTGTGACTTGCCCAAGGTCACATGGCTTGCTAAGCGGTTGGAACCCCGGGCTGACCCTCCAGGGAGCAGGGCCTGGGAGGCACACGCTGTTCCCTGAGGGTCCAAGGTTTCTTGCCGCCACCGCGACAGCTCCTGTGCGTTTCCTGTGAGGCAAAAGCGGTGGAAGGTGGGAGGTGGGGCGTGGGGTAAGGAGACCAGTTTGGGTCTCCAGGAAGCTGCCGCCCTTCAGTGCAGAAAAATATCAGTTTCAGAGACCCTGGGACCCAGTTCCCATCCAAGCCCTGCCTCCTACTTGCTAGGTGACCTTGGCAGAGCCATATCCTGCCCTGATCTTCGATTCTCACACTGACAAAATGAGGCTGACAACAGCTCCCCAGCAGTGCTGGCCGGTGGAAGGGGTAAGCAGACAGCACTGTCACGGAGCCCACTCCGGTCGCGGCACGCAGCAGGGCTTCGTGACCCCTGAGAACACGCCCAGGGCTGCAGGGACCACGGCTGCGCTGGCAGGTGCACCCAGGTGCCGGGTGCCTTGGGAGCAGGGGCCCAGAGCATCGCTTGCGCTTGCGAAGACCCGAGGGGTGCAGTCTGGGTACTACCCCTCGGGAGCTGCGGGCGTCTCAGCCTTTCTCTCGGTAACACGGGAACCAAGACCACCCTCAAGGGTCGCGCCTCCCACACAGCAAGTGCTCCTGGGGTGAGATGAGAGGAACTTCCACCTTGGTTTCCTGCTCATTGAAACCGCAACTGTCCCGGATTTGCCCAGGAACACAGCTACCCGAAGTGAAGAAAAGGTCTGGCTGATGCCTAGTGGAGTCTTGGGCATGCAAGGGGCTGCTTGATTCTTTGGGCTATTTTTTTTTCTTTAAGCAGCAGCAGGCAGGAAGGACTTGGAGACACCATTCTGGACATTCTTTGCAGAATGTACCAGGTGCCTTAAGACAGGTCTGCACCCTCATCCCAGGAGGCCTGCTCCAGGGAACTGAGGTGACTCTAAAAGCAGCAAAGGTTTTGTGCACAAAAATGTTCATCGCTGCATCGTTTACAACACAGAGAAACTGGAAATGGGCGCGGGGTGGGGAGGGGAGGGCCATCCATCCACCTCCCGCAGTCAGGAAGACGTGGCAGGAACGCCGTGGGAACACTCGTAAGGACGACATGGGGAAGAAACTTAAGATTCAGTTGTGGTTAAAGTTTTCATAGGGAAAAAAAGGACCAGAAGAATATATGCTCAGGTGTTAGCAGTTAGTTGTGTTTGTAATTTCTCCTACTTTTAACTCCCAAATGTCTTTATTTGAACCTCTTTTGGGCCTCCCTGGTGGCTCAGCTGGTAAAGAATCTGCCTGCAATTCGGGAGACCGGGGTTCGATCCCTGGGTTGGGAACCTCTTTTATCATGAAAACAATAAACATCTTAAAAGTTCTTTAAAAACCTGCTTGCAGGCAGCCTGCCTCGTAGACCGTGCTCCCCTCCCCTCCTCACCTGTCCTCCCCACCCACAGCGTAATCACACAAGGAGGAGGCCGCACTGTCACCCCAGCCCCGTGTGTGCACCCGGGCGGGGGGGCGACTCTGGTTCAGGGGGGTTGGCCTGGGGCCAGGTCAGCCCACAGCTGGGCATGGCTGCGTGGACTTCCAGCGACCCAGGCCTCGACCTTGGGCCAGGATCTCTCCAGAACTACGTTCCTATGTGAGCCGAGGCTGCTCCCTGCTCCACTGCTCTCCGGAATTCTGTCTGGGATGAATGATCCACACACGCGGAGGCAGCTGCAGTGTGAGTGCGGAAAACCCAGATGTCAAAGCAACCTGGGTTCAAGTCCCAGCTCCACCTCTTGGCAGTTAAGCGGAGACTTGCAGCATGTCAGCGGGACCTTGAACCAGCAGGTCCCTTATCTCTCAGAGCCTCGCCTCCTGGCCTGTCAGTGGGAGTTGTAAGGCCTGCCTGCGTTTGGGACTCTGCTGTGAGACTTCAACAGAATGAAGTGTGAAAAGGGCTCAGCACAGCACCCACAGGTGACCTGAAAAAAACGATGACTTCTTCCTATCTTTCCTCTTCCCCTTCTCAGTAACACTTCCAGAAAGAGAGAGAGAAAAAAAGGAAGAGTGAGTAGAGAGCTTCTCAGGAGTAGAGAGCATCACAGAAAGAGGAGAATCCAAAAGTTCTGGGTGGCGAGGACTTCCCTGGTGGTCCAGTGGTTAGGAATCCGCCTTCCAGGGCAGGGGATGCAGGTTTGATCCTGGTTGGGGAGCTGTTATAATAAGATCCCACGTGCCATGGGGCAACCAAGCCTGGGAGCCACGACTAGAGAGCCGGTCCCACACCAAAGAGCATGCGTGCAGCAGCTAAGACCCAACGCAGCCAAAATAAACAAATACTCTAAAGTTACTCGGTGGAAAAAAAAAAAACAAAACACAGCAAGAGTTCTGGGTGGCACATGCTCTGGGGGACAGACCCCTGGGACAGAGGCCCAGCTCAGAGACTTTCTAGTTGTGTGACCTCAGTTTCCTCATCTGTAAAATGGGGATGCTATCAGTATCCACCTCCTGGGGTCATAAGGAGCAAATGGGCCAATGCACATGCTTTGCGGGGCAGGCAGCAAGTGCACCATAGCAACTGCCGGTGTTATTCCTGGTGGTGATAATGCTGTCTCTCCTTTAAACACGGGTCCTGGCACAGGGATGGGCCTCCCACGATTCCTCCAGGCAATCCCAGTATCTCCTCCCAGCTGGGGCCCTGGTGGCTCCGAGAGGTGAAGGGTCTGGGTGCTTAGGAGTGGGCGTCGGGCTTGGGAGATCCGCCCCCTCCAACCCCGCCCGGCCTCACGCACCCACGGCGTAGATCTCGATGCTGATGGTGAAGATGGAGTGGGAGCGAGAGGAGTCCTTGTTCATCAGGGTGCAGCCCACCGAGCGGTTCTTGCAGCCCGCCTCCATGATGCGCTCGCACTGGGCCACGCTGCGCACCGTGTGAATGGACAGCCCCTTCACGTACACCCCCTTCTCCGGATGCTCCTTCAGCTGCGGGCAGGAGACTCGGATCAGGGCTCCCCAGGGAAGGGCCCGTCAGTGCCCACCACATCTGCCCTCCTGCGGGGCAGGTTGGCACCTCGAATTCCCCGTCACAGACCAGGCAGAACAGCCTCAAGGTCACCTCCACCACTTCCTCACCGTGCGAACTCGGGCCAGCCACATCACCTCCCTGAGCCTCAGTTTCCACATCTGTGAAATGGACATTTCCTAGGGAGGCAGTGGGGACTCTGTAAACCAAGGCCCGTGCAATGCACAGCAGGCAATGCCTAGCACCTGGCCAGTGCTCCATGAACGGCCGTGGCGGGCCTCACTGCTGCTGTTGGTGCCCTGGTTGTGGAGGCGGTTTCCAGACCCAGTGGTCGTTCACCCAAGGGCTCCGAGTGCTTCTCGCCTGCCTTGCCAACATGGATTCTGCCCGCGTCTCTCTGCCGCAGCTCCAGGGATGCTCCCAAACCCACGGACCATGGCGTGTGAAGGGCCGTCTGCTGCCCAGAGCCCCCGCTGGCCCACAGCTCAGCCTAGCCCATGGCTCCCTCCAGCCCTCAGCAGGACGGCAGCCAGTAAATTAATTTATCTGACTGCTGCCCGCTCACTCTCCAGGCAGCCAAGCTGTTGTGTTGCTGACACAGAGCTGTGAAATGCAATATTTTTCCAGTGTGAGAGGAAATACAAACCACTATGGCAGGAGCAAGAATGAACTGGGACAGAAGTCATCTGTCTGCTGCTCTGGACCAGGGCAGCCTCGTGTGTTGTGCCCCAGGGCGGCTTCAGGGTCGCAGGTGGGGTTGGACCCCTGCTGCAGAGTTGGGGGGACGGGCGTGGGGTGGTGAGTGAGGGTGGCCAGCACTGGCTTGCCCTAGCTGCCCCAGTCTGGAGAAGGAGCCAGACCCAGACTAAAGGATCGGGTCTCAGGGAACAGTTAAGCCACTGAGGCACAGAAAGGCTAAGTGACTGACTTGCTGGAGGCAGCAGTGGACAACTCCAGAGGTTGGGATTAGGGCAGACTCTGCAGCAGCTTCCCTGGTGGCTCAGCAGGTAAAGAATCTGCCCGCAACGCGGGACACCTGGGTTCAGTCCCTGGGTTGGGAAGATCCCCTGGAGAAGGGAAAGGCTACCGACTTGAGGATCCTGGCCTGGAGAATTCCATGGACTGTATAGTCCACCGGGTCGCAAACAGCCGGACACGACTGAGCGACTTTCACTGCAGCGCCCTGGAGGACGACACAGGGCTGACCTTGACCTTGGAGGTGGCTGTGAGGTTGGAGCTCAAAGGCCAGAAGTGGGAGACGCGGCCCACCGAGCAGGGCTGGAGGGCGGCCTGGGAGATGGTGTGCAGGTGCTGCGGCCTAGATGCCAGCTGGGCACGTGGTGGGCGGGTGAGGGGATGGTGCTCCCAGCCTCGGGAGAACGCAGCTTCTCGTCTGAACTCAGGCCCAGGCTTGACACTTGGTCCTGACTTGCTACTTTTTAGGGAAGTCACTTTGCCTCTCTTGGCCTCGGTCTCATCTTTAAAGTGAAAAGTGAAATTGCGCAGTCATGTCCGACTCTTTGTGACCCCACGGACTGTAGCCCACCAGGCTCCTCCATCCTTGGGATTTTCCAGACAAGAGTACTGGAGTGGGTTGCCATTGCCTTCTCCAGGGGATCTTCCCGACCCAGGGAATGAACCCCGGTCTCCCTCATTATAGGCAGATGCTTTACTGTCTGAGCCACCAGGGAAGTCCATCTGTAAAGTGCGAATGGTAAACCCTATCCCCACAGGGCTATTGGGAGGGCTAAGAAGACAGTGGATCTAAAGGAAGCTCTGAGGGAGCTTGGAGGGGGTTCAGTGAACCCAGATATGGAGGTGAGGCCATCGCTCTCCATAGAGAGATGACCCTGACATAAAGGTCTCCCCCACTCCTATTTTTAGGCCCTACCTCATCTCCTGAGCCCTTCCCCTCTGCGCCGCTGTTCCCGCCCCCACCCTCCTCCGGAGTGTCAGCGGCCAGCTGTGCCCCACGTTCCTTGGTAACTGCTCCTCCCAAATGCCAGGCCGGCCCAGTCGCCATGGCAACCAGCTGGGATGCAGCCGGGTGGGCAGGCGCGCCCGCTGTGTGCAGGAGCAGGACCACGCCGCCGGTCCGGAGTCAGGATGTGTCCCCGTGGAGGAGGGGGTCCTGCCACACTGGCCGGATGCCCGCAGCCCCTAAGACGCCTCCTTCGCCACCCAGTGCTGAGCAGGGTTCTCTGAGGGTGGTTTGTGGTGGTTGGGGGGAGGGGGTATAATCCGCTTCCCGCTTCCTTGCTGACTCCAGCGATCCAACCTCCTCTAATGACCAGCATTATCAGGCCCTGCACTGTGCTGCAGAACCTGGCCACCTGGGTGCAAATTCCACCTCTGTCCTTTACTGACTGTACCCTTGGGCCGGTTTGCACCTAGGCAACTAGGAGCCTCAGGCTCCTCTTCTGTAATAAAGGATAAAAACAGCAGCTCCTCCTGAGGCTATGGTCAGGCTTACAGGAGAACCCGGTTGCACCTCCCAGGAGAGAGTTCGGTGCACCCAAGGCAGCGGTCTCTGAGAACATCAGTTATAGGTGACCCTCTACCTCCAGGCAGCCTGGCTTACCAGGCTGGAGGCCTGGAGGCCAGCTGGGCCAAGTGCATGAGCTGCCAGCCCTGGGCACTGCCCCCTCCAGGGCCTGGTTAACCTAGCCTATCCGAGGGTCTAGGGTGGGGAGGAAGGGGAGGGGACCCCCTGCTGCTGTCCCCATTTCCCTGTCTGGGGGCTGAGTGATGTCTCAGCTGCTCCAGCTCCAGGAGAGAGAAGACAGTGGAAAGACCGCAGGGGGTGGCTGGAGGCTCCCGCAAGGAGCTGAGGAGGAGGAGGGGGCTGGGGGCAGGTCCTGGGCTGCACGGGGACTGGGGAAGCTGGGACACAGGAGGTGGACCTGCCGTGGTCTGCGGGCTGGCATCTCTCAGGTCAGCTGTCTCTGCTGAATGGATGCATCGACTCATGGATGTCCCTCCCTCGAATGGAACCCCGTCGCTGGCTTCTCATGGCCCCCCCAGTTTCCTCTTTTGCCCACCCCAAAAAGTCTGGGGAGAAAAAAAGCACCTGACCACTCAGGTCCCACACGCTCTGGTACCAACACCATTACTAGCAACTTGCTGTGTGGCCTTGGCCAATCCCTGGGACTCAGTTTCCTCATCTCCACCACGAAAGGATTGTGGACTTGGACGCTCTCTAAGGGTCTTTCTGGCTCTAATTTTTAAGGATTTTTTCCACCATGTGATCAGTACAAACAAAAAAGTGTACAAAAAAAGTGGTTTTTTTTTTTTTTTTTTTCCCAAAACCACACTTCTTTATGGAACAGTGTTTCAAATAGTGTGGCCTTGGCCAATCCCTGGGACTCAGTTTCCTCATCTCCACCACGAAAGGATTGTGGACTTGGACGCTCTCTAAGGGTCTTTCTGGCTCTAATTTTTAAGGATTTTTTCCACCATGTGATCAGTACAAACAAAAAAGTGTACAAAAAAAGTGGTTTTTTTTTTTTTTTTTCCCAAAACAGCTGCTCCTTGGGGGTCAGATGTGTTTGTGTGGGACGTTTAATGGTTGCAGGTCAGAGAGGAACTCACAGCCCCTCCAAATGAAGCCAGGACAAGTGTGGGGGGTAGGGGTGTCTAGAGGCAAGTGGGGGGCTCTGGAGCTGAGCAGGGAAACAGCCCTGTCTCATGTGGATGGGGGTGGGGCAGGAACGAGGTCACAATGTCTGGTTCAGTCTGGAGGTCAGGGAGGGTCCAGAGGACTGGACCTTATTTGTTTCTGGACCTTATCAGCAGCCCCTTATCTGCTTCTGCCCCCTACCCCTCACTGGCTGTCAAAGCCTGTGCCCCGAGGAGATTCAGACAGTTTGAGCCACAGTAAATGTCCAACCCTGACCCTGGAGCTTCCTAATCCAGCGGCCTCAGGCAAGTCCCTGTCTCTTTCCCAGCCTCCTTTTCTCATCTACAGGATGGGGATCTCCATAGCAACCTTCCAAGACTGATGCTCATTAAGGACTGACACTCCCCCAGCACAGGCATTCTGACTCTGGACTGGGGAAGGTAGGTCAACCTCCACCGCTGGTTGTGGGCCTCTTGGTGGGAAGGTCCAGTGGTCAGATAAGAAGCCCCAGAGTCTGGGAGCAGTCACTGGCATGCTGGCCACAGATCTGGGTCGATCTCCCCTCCTCAGGCTCCTCCTGGAACTGGACTGGGCCCTTCCGGCATTTAGAATCTCAGATAGGAGACATGGCCCAGCCTTGCCCAGAGGTCCCAGCCCTGGTTCAGCCTTGCTAACCACCTGGCCATCCAGTCCTGGCAGGTGACTTGGTCTCGCTGGGCTCCCCAAGGGGTCAGGCCTGCTTTGCCCATCTTGGCAGGGCTGGGCAGACTAGTGGGCCCTGGGGACCCTTCCCCATATCTCCTCCAGGACCCCCTCACCCACCCAAGCCAGGCTGCACCCAACCCACCTCCAGCTTCTGCTTGGCGTCTGTGCCCAGCAGGTCCTGGACATCTTCGTTGTAGATCTCCAGGTAGGAGGCCCGGACCAGGAATTTGGTGTTCTCTGCACACTGCGGGGAGCGGCCGGGAAAAACAGACACCTGAACACCCGCTGCCTGGTCGTCACGGGCAGACATCGTGGCAAGACAAGGCGGCAGGAGGCGGGACATCAAGGGGAGTGGCCTCCCTGATCTCACCTGGCCCTGCCTGCCTGGCAAGCGGTCCCCTCCTCTCCGGCTGGCTGGGCCCTCAAGCGTCTCAGAGCGGCATCATTTCATGCTGCTAAAGGCTCACACTCCCTCTGCACTCTACAGGCCTCGTGGGAAAGGAGAGGGCCCCCCACTGTGAAGGTATGGAGACTGAGACTGTGGGCTTAAGGCCTGGGTCCAGCACCGGCCCTGGGCTAATCCCTGGCGGCTCTTCCAGTTGCTTGCGGGTTGTCAGAACGAGTCCCAGTGCAGCACAGTGGGCTCTGCAGCTGACTAGCCCCTGCTTTGTTCTCAGATGCAGGAATCTCTGAGCCTTCATGAGTGGGCAGCAGGGCATGGCTCACCTGTCATCTGGACACCAGGATCACTGGTCTGGGCCCAGCCCATGAGGGCTCCCGGTCTTGGTTTCCCTATATCAAAACCGAGGGTAGCAGCTACCTCCTGGGCTAGGGCCGTAGCGAGGTAATTGTGCAAAGTGTTCTGCACACTGCTTGGTCTGCAGCAACTGGTCCATGAAAGGGGAAGCTCTGCCCACTTACAGCCACGCCTCGGGCCAGCGCTCCGAGTCATCATGTCCACGTGAAATATCACACGAAATGTTAAAATTCCAAAAATGGCAGGAGAAAAACGTAGAGCTGGTAGAATCTTCTCAGCTTTAAGTTCTCCCATCACCGCTTCAGAAACTAGAGCCTGCCTCTGCCCATCTGGGCCGCGGCGAGGCCGGCTCTGACCACAGCCCACATCCCAGGTCAGAAGTGTGCCCGGATTGTTCACGGTAATGCCTGGGGCGCCCAGCCCCGCCCCTGCCATCCGCCAGCCCCATTACCTGGACGCTCTCGAAAACGTGCTCGAAGGCCCGGGGGATGATGCCTCTGTGGCAGGCCGGGTCCGGCAGGCCCTGCATGGTGAAGGACTTCCCGCTGCCCGTCTGGCCGTAGGCAAAGATGGTGCCGTTGTAGCCCTCAGTGACGCCCTGCGACGGGGGACGGGGCCCGCGCTCAGGTGGCCTGGCACAGCCGCCCTCGGGGTGCACCCCCCCAGTTCTCCCTCCATGGTGGCGCCAGGTAGGGGTGGGCCGTGCAGAGATGGAGGCGGCTCCGCTGGTGGGGTACAAGACCGTCCCATGTCTGGCTAAGAGCCTGGTGCCATCTGCTGCCTGTGCCCTTGGCCTGTTCTCACCCAGGGGCACGGGGCCTCGGCGTCCTCACCGGTGCCCAAGGGTGAGAACAGCCCCGAGCGGTGGGGCTGCTGCCGTTTAGTCGCTCGGACGTGTCCGGCTCTTTCTGACCCCGTGGACCGCAACCCACCAGGCTCCCCTGTCCATGATTCTCCAGGCGAGAGTACTGGAGTGGGCTGCCATTTCCCTCTCCAGGGGATCTTCCCGACCCAGGGACCGAACCCAGGTCTCCTGCACTGGCAGGAAGCCCGTTGAGAGCTGTGCTTGGGGATGATTTCCTGCCCTGGCACTCGAAATGCTGGCATACGGAGGTAGGCGCCCCTGCACACGGAGGTAGGCACCCCCTGCACACAGAGGTAGGGGCTCCCCAAGCGTCTGCTGGAACGTGTGGGATATGGTCCTTCTATGAGGTGCAGGTGCGTGCGTGCAATGATGGAGTTCAGGCTGGGCGAGGAGAGGGAGAGAGGGAAAGTGCAGGAAGAGGCAGGCAAACTTTCCGGGCAGGTGGGCAAGGGCGGAGAACAGCGGAACAGAAAGGGTGGCTTGGGTTTCGACAGGACAGGTGAGAGGAGGAGGAAGCTTTCAAGGCTGATGTGACAGTGGGAGCAAAGCCTCGAGGGGCGGGGCGGGGCGGGAGGCTGAGCGCAGGCGGACCTGGGGTGAGGGGGATGGAGACGAAGCTGGGAGGGAGGAGGAGGCAAACCAGGGTGGCACTGACCCAGGGCGACCCTCGTTCACCAAGGCCATTGTTCACTGCATAGGTTCCATCTCTCTTCTCTGCGGGGGGATCATGCTCTGGTTGGGGACCAAGCTCTGAACAAGGAAGACACCCCACTACTCCCCGCCCTCACCCAGCTCGTGAGGCCACAAATTCTAGAACTTAGTGTGGGGGAGGGGGACTCCTGTGCCAGAAAGTGGGCCCAGAGAGCTGGGCCAGGCCTCGAGGGCCCAGCTGGCATCTGCAAAGCCCCGTCCTGCAGACCACTGCGGGGCTCAGGGTCCCCAGGGGCTGCGGGGGAAGGAAGACCAGAAGTCACGATCCACAGCTCATCAGGGCTGGGGGGGGCGGGCAGAAGCGATGGCCGTCCAGTCGCCCAACCAGAAGGCCAGGGGCGGGGGCACACGGAGCCTCAGGGACAGCACGCTGCGGTGCCTGGACTACCAATGTCACCCAGGCCTGGAGGAGGGGTTCCATATCGAGGTAAATATTTCACATGCATGGTGCGGTAGGGCAGCCACCAGGCACCCCAGAAGGGTGCCTCATGCCACTGAGGAAGGTTATAACTTTAACATGTTTCTTAAAAATGTCGAATTTTCCACTTTCCATTTAAAAACCAAAGCAGTGTAAAATGGTTTCCCATTAAACACGAATTTACTTTTGGTGTTTCATTTGAACTGTTGACACTTTAGCACCTAAATTGAGATGTGCTGTAAGTGTGAAACACACACCTGATTTCGAAGGCTTACAGTGAAGAAAGAATGTAAGATATCTCTCTGATAGCTATTATGCCATGATAATATCTATTATCAGGCTTTCTTGAAATGATATTTGGGATTCTATTGGGTCAAATAAAATGTATCATTAAAATCAATTTTCCTTGTTTCCTTTCACTTTTTAAAATGTGCTGTGCTTAGTTACTCAGTCATGTCTGACTCTTTGTGATCCCATGGATGGTAGCCTGCCAGGCTCCTTTGTCCATGTGGATTATCCAGGCAAGAAAACTGCAGTGGGTTGCCCTGCTCTGCCCTGGGGGATCTTCCCCACCCAGAGATCGAACTCAGGTCTCTCATATTGTAAGCAGATTCTTTACCATCTGAGCCACCAGGGAAGCCCAGGAATATTGGAGTGGGTAGCCTCTCCCTTCCCCAGAGGATCTTCCTGACCCAGGAATTAAACCAGGGTCTCCTGCGTTGCAGGCAGATTCTTTACTAGCTGAGCTACCAGGGAAGCCCTTTTAAAATGTGGCTACTAGAAAAATTTAAATTATGTCTGTGGCTCGTGTTACATTTGTATTGGAAAGGCTGGCTCGAGAGCTGTGCCATCCCCAGTGGTAGCCACTGGCCACATGTGGTTACTTAAATAACTTACGATTAAATAAAACTAAGATTCAGTTCCTCAAAAGCACTAACCTCACGTCAAGTGCTCACTTGCCATGTATGGCTGGCAGTCCCTAATTGGACAGCCCAGATCCAGAGCATTTCCACCTCTGCAGGAGGTTCCGCAGAGCCACGCTGCGGTGGAGCGAAGCGGCAGACAGCTTTGCCTGCGTTCTTAAGGCAAAACATAAAATGTCAAAAACGCTTCACCCATTAAGTGACACTCCAGACCTGCCAGGGACACGCACACATGTGGAGCGGGTCCTAAGTGTCAGCCACTCTGTCCTCCCAAGTTTTGCCAAGTTCCCCCATATTACTGTTTACTGAATGATTTTCATGAAATCAAACTGTTAGTTGACCGTCTTTATAACTTGGTGTCATCCTCTGCAATAACTCCCATGAGGCTGCTACTAGAGGTTGGATTTTTTCTACTTAGCATCTGTGCTACATTGCCTCACACCCCTTATCCTCTCCCAAACAAACAGCTCTGTGGTCCATCAAGGGGCCAAATTCTACCGCATTGATGTCTCTGGAAACCAGGCCTGTCCTTGGTCTGTCCACGGCACCAGGCCCCTGGGTGGGTTGGGCAGTGGCTCATCAGAGGTGACTCTAAGGCCATGGGTGTGAAGCAGGAGGATGGGGAGAGGGAATAGCGACTGGGTGGGAAAGAGCCCAGAGACCAAGCAGAAGGCCGGGTGTGGAGCAGATGAGCTCAGGGTAGGCGGTGCTGAGCTGGCTGAAAGATGGGTCTGGGGTGGACAGCTCCCAGGAGAGTGGAAGAGGTCACCCAGTGACAGAGGAATCAGGAACCCGGTCTGGATTTAAGTGGGAGAGAAGGCAAGGGGAGGGGAAGGAGGGGAAGGCAGGAAGGGTAGGTCTGAAGCGCTGGGGGCTTCGCGCAGTAGGATCTGGAGGGAAGGACCTGGGCAGGAGGCCCCCTGGAGGTGGTCAGAGCCCAGCAGGATAGACACACAGCTGCCCTGCCTGAGGGTGCAGCTGCTCCTCGCTGTGCTTTGCGTACGATTCACAGGATGGAACTTGGGGACCTAGCTCTGCAGTCAAAATCACCCCTAACCCATTCTAGGATGCTCGAGGCTTCAGTTTCCTCATCAGGAATGATAATCCCAGTTTTACGTATGTCCACGGAGTCTGGCGAAGATCAAATGGTTTGGTCTCCACCTGAAAGGCCCTTTCCTCCACCTTCTTGCCTGGCTGACCCCTCTCATCCTTCTGGCCTTGGTTTAGATCTCACCGCTTCCAGGAAGTCCTCCCTGCCTGCCCATCCCCTCCAAGCCCAGGTTTGCTAGTCTTCTTTGTTCTGCCAAAGTCCCCATGGCTTCTCTTCCCACTCATCACCCTGGCTTGCAGCGACTAGCTTAGCTGCTCCTCTGCCCAACTGTGAGCTCACTGAGAGAAGGTGCTGTTATTACTGCTCCATGCCTTGGATGGGGCCTGGTATGGAGATGCTCTTTGTTAGCTGAGTGAATTAATGAAAATGAATGTATGTCCTGCTGAGCCTGAGGCTCCGTGGGATGCCCAGAGGCAGACATCCCTGTAGTAGTGCACTCGCGACAGGAGTGGGGGCTGGAGGGGAGATCTGAGGTGTTCCCCCTCTGGGCTGCAGCTTCTTGGGAACCCTGACAAGGGAGGCGTGCTCGGGAATTATTTCCAGGGTGAGGATGGGGACGCGTGAGCAAGACTGAGACCTTGGAGAAGCCGAGGCCAAGGAGAACTCAATCTCAGAATCTTCCCATCTCTGGCGGACCGACCCTGGACCAGGAAGCAGAGGTGTTCTGGCGCCCGGCTACACAGGCGAGGCAGGGAGCTGAAAGCGTCAGGAAGTCTGGCTCTGATTCACTGTGCAGAAGGGTCTTCCAGGAGTGAAGAAGCAAAGGGGGGAGCGGGCTACTCTAGGAAGAGCGAGCGCCTGCCACCAGGTGGACATTCAAGGACCCTGGGGTGGGGGTGGGAGCAGGCCACCCATTCTGGTCCCTTAGAACCTGAGAGTCCAGGATGGCAGGGGAGTGTGGCCACCCCTGGGGCCCAGGACCAACGTCTGGGGAGACTTGCCCTCTTCCCCTGGACATCACCTCTAGTCACGCCCTCACTGCTGGGGGGCTCTGGGCTGTGGAACACTTCAGCCCCCACAAGGGGTTCTGACCACAGCTAAAGGAGGTGCGCTGGGGGATGTTAGCTGGCCTGCTGGCCAAAGCAGAAAGGCTCCACGGGAAAATGCCTTTTGGAAACACTGGGTTAGAGAAATCAAACTAGTTTCTCCGCTGCCAGACTCCCCAGAGCCCCAAGTAGCCTCATGGGCAGCGGGTATAGGCAGCAACTCTTCAAGTTTTCCTTTCCGCCTGGAACAACACCTCACATCCTGACATCTCACTTCACTAGCACATTCACTGCCTAGCTGGGAAGATGGCAATAGCAAGGAGAGAACCCTTGGCCAGAAGACACCAGGTGTAGCTCCAGCCTCATCTCCTCCAGAAACTCTCTGTGGGAGCTCAGAAGTTTCCTTCCTCCGGCCTCAGTCTCCCGTCTGTGATATGGGAGCCTCCCTGCCCTGCAGCTCCAAGGAGCTCCTTAGCATGAGAAGGTGAGAAAGCGAAAGCCCTGGAAGGGGTGAGAACTGCTGTTGCCTCCCCGTTCTTCCAGCGCCGGGAGGGAGGTAAAACGGACCAAACGTCAAGGGTTTCCGCTCCTCTGAGACCAAGGCCTGGCCGGCAGCCTTCTCTCTGCAGAGTGAGACTCCCCCTCCACACACACACACACACACACACACACACACACACACACTCTGCAGAGTGAGACTCCCCCTCCACACACACACACACACACAC